>ML111839.1:0-35935 GCA_003697995.1 Taxidea taxus jeffersonii
AAAAAAAAAAGAAAAGTATGTTTGTTCTGGGTTTCCTTTGGGTGAAAAGGATCAATTTCATGTTAAGAACCCAATCATGCATATCAATTCTTATTAAGATTAGAAACAAAGGTTGGACTGGGTTGTTTTTACTCTAGAGTTATTTAACTAATTGGCTTTTAAACCAGTTTCCTAGGAAGAGTATATATTCTTCAAAAAGCTTAATAACTCATAATACATAAATACCAGATGAAATTTAAAATTAGCTGACTACTTCACTTCATTTTATATGAAGGGAGCATGTCATTAGGAAAATATCAACTTTATATTTCATGCAGTCTTTGGGGACCAAATGTTCTGGTTTAAAACAATTTTTTTTAAGCCCTTATAAACTTTTTACTCTTTGATTTTTATCACAGATCTCTGTTTTCTTTCTACTCTGTTTCCTGCAATATAGGAGCCCATTGCTTCTCCTAGACAGGAATAATGACCACAAGAAAGTCAGAAAATTAAAAATGGGACAATGCTTTAGCGATAAAAAACAAAAATCAATTTCAGTTGGCAGAATGGACAATGAGTCTAGGAACAGAATTTGATATACAAAGTTCAAGTCCTGGTCTCAATACTGATTTGCTCTAAGGTAGATGACTGTGTGAAATCTAGTATCATGTCACCATTTGAAAAAAAAAAAAGGAAAGGGAATGTGTAGAGGATGTGGTAAGGAATCACCAGTGACCAAAACACTGTGAAACTTCATTTATTATCTCATCAAAAATCCTAGCCAAATAGATGAATAAGAAATTCAAAAGGAGATATCTACTTAATCATTTGCCAGCAAAATATTAAGTAATTCCTTAATTATGCCTCTCTTTCAAAGCAAAGCTTGAGTAACTGTGACAAATAATCACCTAACATCTGCTCTCCAGCTAACACAAGCATGAAGTCAAAAGTAAAACTGAGATAACAAAAATATTTCCATCCAACAATTAAGCTGGGCAGTTCATGAGTATAGTTTGTCTAATAGGAGGATAAGAAAAATTATTAAGAATCAAATTAATAAGGAAGGGGGTAGGGAGATGGGTGAGCCTGGTGGTAGGTATTAAGGGGGCACGAATTTCATGGAGCACTGGGTGTGGTGCATAACCAATGAATCTTGGAACACTGAGAAAATAAAATTTAAAAAAAAGAATCTGGGCGCCTGGGTGGCTCAGTGGGTTAGGCCTCTGCCTTTGGCTCGGGTCATGATCTCAGGGTCCTGGGATCAATTCCCGAGCTGGGCTCTCTGCTCGGCTTGTGATCACTCTCTGTGTGTCAAATAAATAAATAAAATATTTTTAAAAAATCAAATTAACAGCTCTCACGATACATAGCACATAATATCTTATTCCTTTTTTTTTTAAAGATTTAATTTATTTATTTGATAGAGAGATCAAAGGCAGGCAGAGAGGCAGGCAGAGAGAGATGGGGAAGCAGGCTCCCTACCTAATAGAGAGCCCGATGTGGGGCTTGATCCCAAAACCCTGGGATCATGACCTGAGCCGAAGGCAAAGGCTTTAGCCCACTGAGCTACCCAGGTGCCCCATAGTATCTTATTTCTTATAGACAAAATTTTGTACAAATTATAGCAAGTAATAGCATCAAAAACACAATGTATGGAAACCTCTATTACATATATGCACAACACAGATGAAATATTCTTTGAAACACAAATGAAAGGTAAATACATATCTTTTGAAAGACTCTCTTTGATAAAAGATGCCCCCTTTAAGCACGATTATTACTTCCTGCCTTATAACAAATATGTACTACTCAAATTCAAAGAATAAATGGCAAACACTTTTCCCTCAAACTTATCTTCAAGAGGGAATATGTATTTATCTTTCAGGTGGGCATAAAATATATTTTTCCTTAAGTCAACAGTACCATCTAATTGTGATATGTTTGTGTCAATGTTAAATTCCTTGAGTGTAGTGATTACATTATAGTTATGTAAAAGAATGTTTTTATTAAACAAAGAATGTTTCTATTCTTAGGAGACACATTGAATTTTTCATGGATGAAGAGTTAATGATGTCTCAAAAGGCTCAATGGGAAAATAAAAATATACACTGGCAAAATATTAACAATTAGTGAATCAAGATAAAGATGTCCATTGTACTATTCCTTTCAAATTTTCTGTAGATTTGAAATTTTTCAACATAAAAGGTTAAAAAGGAAAGCATTTATTAAAAATCCCCCAAATTCCAAGGTTGATGGGCTACTACAGGTCAGGGAACTGCAAGTGCTAAATACTTGGAATATTCTAAATTTCTTGTACAAAAAAAACTTTCCTCTTTAACTTCTTATATTTATGTTTTATACTCAGTATGTTGGTGTCTAAACTTACTGGTATTTACTATGTTAGCGTGAAAGAAATAGCGGGAAATAGGAGTAGCCACAATTAATGAAAGGATTAACAATTCGTGTCTTAATATTGTGTGTGTGTGTGTGTGTGTGTGTGTGTGTGTTTCTTAGTCTTCCCTAAAAACCTTGCTTTAAAAAAACAGATGCTTAATTTTGGGACACTCTGAAATCGTCAATATTCCAAAGCTAACCTAGGCAGAGGAGAAAGGGCAAGCAAGAAATTTCTTGATTATAAAAGTCAAATATGCTTTTTTTTTTTTTTAAGATTTTTATTTATTTATTTATTTGACAGAGAGAGCGAGCACAGGCAGACAGAGTGGCAGGCAGAGGCAGAGGGAGAAGCAGGCTCCCTGCTGAACAAGGAGCCCGATGTGGGACTCGATCCCAGGACGCTGGGATCATGACTTGAGCTGAAGGCAGCTGCTTAACCAACTGAGCCACCCAGGCGTCCCAAAAGTCAAATATTCTTGATTATAAAAGTCAAAATGCAGGATTCATGCTGGGTTATTTTGTTGGTCAAAACACTGCAATACCTAAGTGGGGGCCCAGTGATGATAGATTGACAGTGGTTCAGGGGGTTTACTCCTACCCCCATATCCTCCAACGGGAAGGTCGCAGTATTCCCCCCGCCCCACCGGCCCCACGTGCTTCTGTATGAAACATAATGTTAATCCCTAATCCCTATTTTTTGTTAAATCAATTTTGAAATAGGTATCACAGGTTTCAAATATATATAAGAGACAGATTTGTGTGTATGCCTAATAAAAATTGTTTTCTTTCCTCCTTTTCTTCTCTACTGCCACTCTCTTGCCACCAAAATTGTCCAATTTACTGTGAAAGATATCTCCTCAAAGCTTCTCATTTGAACTACATATGACTTGCAAGTTATAAGGCCTATTCTGGTTTACTTCAATTTGTCAAAATAATGAAAACTGATTTAAATCCCCCTCTGCTGTTGATTTTTAGACATGCTGGTTAATTAGGATTAAGACACTATTCTCCATGGGATTTTCCCACCAAATTTTCAAATGGCATCCAACAAAATACCTTATATCCTTTCTTTTTCTTGAAGATTTATTTATTTATTTATTTACCTACTTACTTACTTGATAGAGAGAACAAGAAACAGCATGTGTGGTGGCTACAGTGGGGGAGAGAGAGAATCCCAAGCAGACTTCCCACTGAGCACAGAGCCCAATGCGGGGTTCCATCTCACAACCCTGAGATCATGACCTGAGTTGAATTTAAGAGTCGGATGGATGCTTAATGGGTTGAGCCACCCAGGAGCCCCAAAATACCTTGTATCTTTTTCTACCTTTCTCAGAAAAAGAAAAGTATTATAAAGACATGACAGAGTCAAACTGGTATCAGTGTACACATTGAATTAATGTTTCTATAAAAGGAAGATTAATAGTTTTAAGAGTTATAAGTTACTTTTACTTCTAGTGTATAACTCTCAGTGCCATTATGTGTGTCATTGAATAGCATCATTACAACAATGCTCTGAGTCAATGCTGTCTTTCGATGGCTTGACAACACAAGCTCTTTGAGGATGGCCAGAATATCACATTCTCCCTCTTTGGATTCAACACTACTAAATAATTTACAAAATGATCTTCAGTAGCAATAGCAATAAATAAAAGCTGATCAATTCTACAATCAGGGTGTGTTAAAGGAGTTCAAGTTTCTAAAATGGACACAATCACTGAAATTAAGAGAGCAAAAGGAAAACTTTAGAGGTTTCTAGGAACAGTCCTTTTGGTATTATTTTCATAGAATAAGAAGGCAAAACACTGTATCATTATTACCACAATAGAGATCATGATTTGCTCACTCTTAGCCTTTCCCCTCCTACTAATCATTCTACATTTGAAGTACATGAAATTCTGAAAACTCACAGAAGAGGACAATGACCTATAGATTAGCAGGAGGAACTTTTCATTTGAAATCACAATCCTATGATATATCCAGAACAGCTATTCAATTATAAGCTGTATAAGTCTTTCAAGTTTTCTGCTCCATTATTGTCCTATTATCTAATTTTTGTCCAAGAGGGAAGCTGAACACTGCCTATTTTGCCTGTTTTCAAACAGCTATTTTCCATTTTACAAAATTCTAAAAGAATAAAGCAAGTCAAAATATTACCCACATTTAGAGATTTGAGTTACAACTTGATTGCATCTTATTAAAATACTTAGTACATGTAAAGCATTCAATAAATGTTAATTCCCTTTGGGAAAGAATTTCAGAGTCCTCTGTACCAAGTCCATTAAAAATCTCTATTACTGTTGGTGGGAATGCAAGTTGGTGCAGCCACTTTGGAAAACAGTGTGGAGATTCCTTAAGAAATTAAAAATAGAGCTACCCTATGACCCTGCAATTGCACTACTGAGTATTTACCCCAAAGATACAGATGTAGTGAAAAGAAGGGCCATCTGTACTCCAATGTTCATAGTAGCAATGGCCACAGTCGCCAAACTGTGGAAAGAACCAAGATATCCTTCAACGGACGAATGGATAAAGAAGATGTGGCCCATATATACAATGGAATATTACGTCTCCGTCAGAAAGGATAAATACCCAACTTTTGTATCAACATGGATAGGACTGGAGGAGATTATGCTGAGTGAAATAAGTCAAGCAGAGAGAGTCAATTATCATATGGTTTCACTTATTTGTGGAGCATAAGGAATAACACGGAGGACATGGGGAGATGGAGAGGAGAAGGGAGTTGGGGGGAATTGGAGGGGGAGATGAGCCATGAGAGACTGTGGACTCTGGGGAACTAAGTGAGGGTTTGTAGGGGAGCGGGGTGGGAGGTTAGGTGAGCCTGGTGGTGGGTATTGTGGAGGGCACGTATTGCATGGACCACTGAGTGGTGCATAAACAATGAAATCTGGAACACTGAAAAGAAATTTAACAAATAAATATTTTTTTAAAAAAGACTTTATTTATTTATTTGACAGACAGAGATCACAAGTAGGCAGAGAGTCAGGCAGAGAGAGAGAGGAGGAGGAAGCAGGCTCCACGCGGAGCAGAGAACCCGATGCGGGGCTTGATCCCAGGACCCTGGGATCATGACCTGAGCTGAAGGCAGAGGCTTTAACCCACTGAGCCATCCAGGCGCCCCAATAAAAAATTTTTTAAAAAGAAAGGTAAAAAAAACCAAAACTCTATTACTTTCCCTCTATCACTTTATTAATACAAAATAATATACTTCCAACTTTTTCAATACTATTCCAACTAGACAGCAAATACTTTGAAAAATGCAGAAACAGCATCATATACTTCTTTCAATGTTCATATATAGTAACTACTTTATAACTGTAATGTTATAGACAGTAATAATTCTAGTATCCAAGGCTAGTGGCTACTGCGAGTGACACCTACAGAAGAGATTCACATGCTTATCCAAAATAGTATTAGGTTTCCTTTGAAACTATTAGCAAGCCAGTGTACCTCAGGCTATATTTAAGGTAAAGTCGATAAAACCAAACAATATTGGCCCTCTGCAGGGAAAGGCTATGTGATGAGATGGAACGAGCTAGGACTAAAGAGCCCTATTACTGTATTGTGTAAATGGCAGCAGCTAGAAGGGTAAGAAACAAATATATCTGAGGACAGTATACCTGCAAAATAAAAACTTAGTCACTGTAATTATTTTACATGTAATGTATACACACAGGGTATTTGCTTTGCAATAGAGAGACAATGGAGTAAGCAAATTTGAAGGGAGAGAGCCAATGAAAGCCTATTTTTCTGGATGCTTCTGGGTTAAACAGATTTTAGAGTGTATGCTAGGGAAGGAGGGTGAAGGAAACCAGCTCTAATAAGTAATTGCAAATTCACGGCAATGAAAATAAATAGAAAAAATACTGGCAATAATTTTGCTGCATAATGCTTTTTATTAATCAAACTGTTAAATGCAACTATTTAAATTATAACATTATCCTACCACTCCTCACCCAGCTTTATGGGTTTGCTTGGTTGCCCAGGAGATGTTTTTATAAGGAAGCTCAGAACTTCACCAGGTTATGTTTTAGTTTTCATCATTCTGAATTAGCTACTTGAATGCACATACCAACTGGCTAGAAGGGAATACCTTTCGGTTACTGGAGTGTAGGAAGCTAGAGGAAATTTCCTTTTAGTTAAATGATTCCTAAAAGTTCCACTGTGCAACCAAATAAATCTCCTTATTTTCTGCTCATTCTAACACATCTCTACATGTTCTTTCTAGAGTATATCAAAAATTTCATTAAATTATCTGAAGAAACAATAAGACTTGCTAACAAATGCTGCACATATTACACAGGGGTCCCTAAAAGACCCATCTAGAGTTAAGAAAAAAACCGTGAAAAATACTATGAGACTGGAATGATTTTTTAGCCATGTTCAACTTTAAGGGGCATTTATGATTCCTTACTATGAATGATGAAGAGGAGCACATTTATATTTCTGTCTATCCCTTTCCCCACCTGTTTTTTAGTTATTTTTTATAATATTAAGGTTTATAAATTTACAATTTATTTTGGAAGTATAATTTCCACTGAAGTATACAAATTCTGTAATGAAATAAATTTAAATTTTGTATTATCACACTGTTTTTGCCACGGTTATTTCTGAATTCTTTATTTTGCTTCATCACTTGATTATGTCTATTTTATCATGATGTAATTTGCTTTCAAAGGTCTTATGAGGGGAGCGCCTTGGTGGCTCAGTCGGTTAAGTGGCTGCCCTTGGCTCAGGTCATGATCCCAGGGTCCTGGGATCAAGACCCACATCAGGCTCCTTGCTCAGCAGGGAGCTGCTTCTCTCCTGCCTGCTGTTCCCCCTGCTTGTGCTTGCTCTGTGTGTCTCTCACTCTCCCTCACTCTCTCTGTGTCAAATAAATAAAATCTTTTTTAAAAAAAAGGTCTTATGGGTATATATTTGTTCAGCTTTTCTATGCTAGTGTACATCCATGCATGTGCTATATTTATGCTTCAAGAATTTGGCTGGCTAAAAAAAAAATTTTTTTCAGATAAAACCTCAGGACAAGGTAGAATTCCTCCATTGTTTTCTAACATTGGACCTACTTTAGCTTCTTTCTCAACAAGAGACAAGTTCTATCCCTATCCTACTACTTAGATGCCTACAGAATTCTTTTTTCAAGTTAATAATTTGACCAGGATATGCCTTGATATTAGTTCTTGTACATCAATTGTTCCTAGGCCACAGGGTAGTCATTTTGATTAAAGGTTTTAATTATTTCAGGAAAATTTTTTTTCTATTACAACTCTAAATGTATTTTCAGTTCTATTTGTTGTTCTCATCAAGAAAAGAGGTCAGCAAATTAAGAGTAGGTAAAATCCACCCCAAACCTGTCCTTGTATATAAAGTTTTACTGGAGTACAGCCACACAGAGTATCTATAGATGCTTCTGCACTGTAAGGGGCAGAGCTGACTGGCTGTCACAGAAACTGCACTGACTGCAAAGCCTAAAATACTATCTGGCCCATTACAGAAGAAGTCTGCTGAACCCATGCATATGTTATATCTCCTTCGGTTTCCCTTATCTTCTCTAATTTTTATATTATTTAATGTTATGTAATTTCCTTAAGCCACTCAGCTTGTCTGATTACATTTACTCTCTTTTTAAAATCTCTAATGTGGTTTTCATTACTATAATTGAGGTTTGCCCACTGATATTTCATCTCCTTCTACTGTCCTAATACCTCTTTTAATATTTATGTTGGAGAGGTTTTGAAAAATTACTGTATTTTCTATAACAGATCATGTCTATAACTTCTTTGTGTCTTCTATGGTACCTTTTGGAACTCCAATAAAGCCTAACCAATTAGACCTTTTAAAGTAATATAACACTTACTTTTAGAGAAATCAGTATATTGCTTGGGTTTCCCAGGGGAGGTTCAGTATCCTCCCACATATGAAGTAGATTTCACAGTATACAGCAAGTTAAACTTCATTGTTTCTAATTTGGGCTTAGCCTTGTGCCTAATTTTACTAATGATGGACTTATTTTCTATTTTCTTGTCTTTTTGTTTTTAGTGAGTTACAAAGGAGAAGGGAAGAGTAAAAATGTCTTCATTCTTCTATCTTTAACTGAAGTCTCCTCCTGACACATTATATTTTAAGATGAGCTAATCTTCAAAAAAATAAATTATAAGTTTGACAGGTTTGAATGCATCAGGTAATGAAAGAAAAAGAAATCCAACATCAGCAGTGGGAAAGAATTGCTTAGAGGAAGCTGTGCCAGGAACAACATTTGTTTGGAGATCTGTTCAAGCAGCCGTGCCAAATCAGTTGTGAGACTTGGATTAAACGTAGCTGCAGAACACTGTTAAGACTTTCATAGCATGTTTACAATTAAGTTTAGGATTACGATTAGCAGTTTCACCTGAATATCATTTTATAAAGTCCCTTTGCACTCTTCCATTTGATTTGGCCTCATTTGCTGACATATATGTGTATAATTGCAATTCTTTTTTTTCAATCACTTACCACTCTGGTTCAAATAACCCCTCCCATTTTAGAAGGTTAGATTAGGTGATTTTTCAAGGCTTAAAATTCTATGGGTCTAGGTATTAAAATATCATACTGTTAGTTATGATACACACTGTTCAGTATAAACCTGAATTATATTTTTTAAAAGATTTCTTTATTTATGAGAAAAAAAAGAGAGAGAGAAAGGGGGAGGGACAGAGAGAGACAGAGAATCTCAAGCAGACTCCATGCAGAGCCCGATGCAGGGCTCAATCCCATTACCCCAAGATCATGACCTAAGCTGAAATCAACAGTCAGATGCTTAACCCATGAATTATATATATATATTTAAATTTATTTATTTGTCAGAGAGAGAGAGAGAGAGGCAGGCAGAGGCAGAGGGAGAAGCAGGCTCCCCGCCGAGCAAGGAGCCCAATGTGGGACTTGATCCCAGGACGCTGGGATCATGACCCGAGCCGAAGGCAGCCACTCAAACAACTGAGCCACCCAGGCGTCCCTATTTTTAATATAATATTATATTATTATTAATGCCCCTGAATTATATTTTTAATACATCAATGTATAGATTAAGGGACATATGACAAACAGACTTACAGTTGATTATATCTGTATAGTCCAAATTATTGATGGTAATCATGTGTTATTTCACTATAAGAAAAAAATTAAAAATATGGTATATATAGTATAGCTATCAAAAGATATGACAAATTAACAAACTCTCTTACATTTCCTTCCCAAGTTCTGCCTGATTTGTTAATCACCTTCTGTAATTAAAGGTTTGGTTTTCTGTAGTCTTCAAAGTTGTTTACAGCTCTGTTATCTTACATCTCATTGCTGGTTGATGTTTTGATCCTCTAAGTGTTAATATCCAAGTTGGCTGGTCAGCAGCTCTCACTAGCAGTCCATGGTTGGCTAGATCATTTGAATTTGTGTTACAATGAGTTCTATTCATCTTGCTAAAAGCTGTCTCATTTCAGCTTCCTATTGGGAATCTGTTTGGATTCCTAACATGAGTCATCCTCGGTATATAAAAAATCCAGAATGTGGGGCTGGAATAGTGAGCTAATAACTAGACTATGTTCCAAGTGCTGGCAGCAGTGAGCCCTCATGCTATTTAATGTTTAGTACAGCTCAGAAATGACACTGATGAAAGTGATCCCGGAATCGGATGTGACAGTTAAAGCACATTTTGAATCTCCAAGTCTCAAAGATGACTAAATTGTCAAGCTGCAGATCTTATGTTTGCTCAAGGGTTGGATGTCCCGCTCTGCCAATCTCCCATAGGAAACTTATAAACAGACAACATAAAACCCAAGAATTTGATAAAACATTATTTAAACCAGTAATGGGAAGAAAGTGTACTTCTTCTTTGTATTGTTTTGCAACAATGTGCCCCAAATTGCAATGGTAAGTTTATTTTAGAGCATATTTTCAATAATGAATGTTAAAGATTACTCACTAGAGACCAAGTTCCTTTGCCCCTTTCACATTCTATATTCAACCTCTTTATCTCTTTATAAAATTCTGTTCTCTCTGGTCACTGGATCAGAGGTCCTTTTTCTCCTTTTGTTGTGTCTCTTGCTCTGCCCACTATCTCTATCTCATGTCGATAATGAAGAAATCTTGAAATTTCAAATTAAAATCATTAAACTTTGCACACTAAAGAAAAATGCACTGAACACATAAAAAATGAATATGTAAATATGGGTTTCTTTTTAAAGATTTGAGGGGGGCACCTGCAGGGGTGGGATGGCAGAGAAACAATCTCAAACAGACTCCCTGCTAAACCCGGAGCCCAACATGGGGCTTGATCTCACAACCCTGAGATCATGACCTGAGATAAAATCAAGAGCTGGGGGCTTAACTGACTAAGCCACTCAGGCATGCCCTAAAATATGTTCTCTATATATGGGAAATTGCCTGTAAGTATATCTAGTACCTAAATAACAAGGAACACAGTCTTGGCTGAGTGAAATTTATTTTTCTCCTGAAAAGTAAGGCATATACAGGGGGGTGCTTTAGGTTGTGCCTGTGATGAAGGACAAGACATCATTTAGAATTTTATAGGTAATAACAAAATAAGACTGAGAAGCCAATAAGGTCTTTTGGTAAACTCTACCAAACAAACAAAAAAATTATATTATCTTGAGAAATTATCATTTGTCTTAAAGGATAAGTGGGTTAATATGAAACTTATTTTTCAAAAATTTAAAAGATATTTACTTTTTAAAAGATATTTACTCATTACTCAATCCTTGAACACAGACATAGAAAGCAATCATTAAACAGTAAGCTCAAAGACGACTTATACATTTTAATAAATAGCATGCCTCTGTATCAAACTAAACTGAATTTGAGATTCCCTTCTACCTGCTCTGACATTCTAATGCACTAAGAGAAGAGCAAACAAGGATTGGGTAGCAGCCCATTCAAGAAAAGAACATCCACATGTAAGAATAATCTGATTATCGCACTGATTTTACAGCACAAATCTTGCAGAATCGCTTAATAAAAGATCAAGTCCATTGGTTACATTAGATCCCTATTACCCAAATAACTACAATAGGCACAAAAACATGCTTATCTCATAAAAATGCCAATTCAGTTCAGCAAAAAACATAACATGCATACATGAACACATCAAGAGTCAACAAATGATATTTTGGCTCATTGATGAGACAATGACTTTTTCTCAAAACCACCACCACTATTGAAAAGGCAATCTGGACTTAAATCTTATCACCCACGATTTTGTAGCCTACCTTTCCTGTATTATAAATTATGCATTTTGGTTTTAAGAAACCATCAGTAAAAATGTGAGTCTAAACTCTCTTGTTTCAAACTGTGACTCCAAGGAGTCAACTAATAAAGTGTACACTGAATAGCTATTACTAAAAGCATGTTAACAGGTTTCTTACTGGGTGTAACCAAAAGAAATTACCACATCGTTTCAATATTGTCCCTCGGCGTATCTAGGTCTAACCTCCTTGCTTTACTATTCCTACTCAGTAAAGCCTTATTTTGATTACATTCTCTAGGGTCTCTCTCAGGTTCCTTTATGTTCTAGACCCACTCTGCCAACCCTTACTTCCAGTAAGTCCATTCCATCAGCTCCTGTCATAGGAAGAAGCAAGAACTATATAAAAATACAACACAGGGGCATCATCAGACCTCTGATCTGGCTCAGTCATTGAGCGTCTGCTCAGGTCATGATCCCAGGGTCCTGGGATCAGAGCCCCACATTGGGCTCCCTGCTCAGTGTGGAGCCTGCTTCTCCCTCCCACTACCCCCTGCTTGTGTTCCCTCTCTGTATGTGTGTGTGTGTCTCTCTCTGTCAAATAAATAAGTAATCTTTAAAAGGGGGGGGGATATAATTGTGTTAAATGACATCACTACAAATTCATGTTATCTAGCCTTAGCTAGATGGCCCTGAGGTCACAAATGGTTTTGAATCCATTTACTTGTTTTGTGATTTTGAGCAAGTTCTTTACCTCAAAGCCTTAGTTTCTGCATCTGTAAGTCCAGATGCTGTAAGATGTCAAAGGACCAATGTATAAGAGCAATGACACTCAAAAACACTAAAAAACAAAACAAAAAAAACCTGCTATTGCTAATTACTCCTGCAACAGCCTCCAATCTTTTGTCCTTTTAATAAATCCAAGAGATTACACCAGTCCTCCTTCTAAATAAAAACTGGATGATACTCTCTTGAAAACCCTTTCACTGGCTTTTCTTTGTTTAAAGGATAAAGACAAAACTTCTTAGGAGTTTCAAGGCTTTTCAGAAAATTAACCAATCCCAGCTCTAACTCAAGGTCTTGGAAGGATACTTCCTTTTAAAACATACCTTAAAAATGTGCATCATTAGAGTTTTATTTCCTTTATCTAACAGCTGTCTATCCCATGAATATGAGGAATTCACCAGAAAATTTAACAAAAACTTTTGGAAACTTCATTCTTGAGTCAAAATTGTAGAATATTTTGTTGGGGTTCTGCAAGGCTTCTGAAGTTTGTATTTCTGATGCCCAAGACTGTTCTTGCTTCACAGACTTCTACAGTACACTTATTTCATTTCAGGGCAAGTATTTACCTGAATCCTTTTTCATTTGGCTGGTAATGAGCTCTGCATAATGAGCCAAACACAAGAGAATCTGGCTAAGTTTCAGAAATTGCAGGTGGAAGAAAAGGTAAGCCAACTGCTAAGTATAATGACAAAAGAAACCTAATATCCATTAGTGGTGGTGATAACGGATTGTAAAACATGACTATTCTTTAAATTCATGTTATTCTTTTCCTAAGTATTTCTTAGAGAAATCATCTATTTACTAAAATAAGTGTATAAAGTAAGTAAAATATTTGTGTATAAGTAAAGTAAAATAAGTGTAAAAGTAAAGTAAGATAAGTGTGTTTAAAGATTACTGCAAAGTTTCCTATTTCATTTGCTTATTGACAAGATTGCATCAGGTGATTTGTTTCTATTTGGAGAAGTAATTAGATGTTTAAGTAAGTAAATGGAATCTGGTTAGGGATCAGCGATTTTATGCTAAGTTTTTTTTTTAATTCCATCACTTTTTCCTACTAATAATTTATAAATACACGTTAATAGAACACATTGTTTTGTGAATTGTACATGTTCCTGGAGGAGAAAAGGGAAAAGGTTCTCAGAACCCTATCTTCTTTTGGCCATCCCTTAAAACAGCCACTCAAAAGTTCAGTAAAAAGTCCAATGTCAGGTTTATTTTCTGAGCAAAGCTTATGTGTGTGGGGAAAGGAGGGAAAGGAGACAGAGGGTACATGGATATATGAAGGGAGGAGTAGAAGGCAGAAAAACCAAAGTATTAGATTCAGTACCTCAATAAAAAATTTAGAACTGAATTACCTGGTAGCTAACCTTTTGCTTTGATTATATTATGATTAGCCTCCTTTTTAAATAAAAATGACGAAAGAAGAACTCAATAAAGTTGAGCAGATTTTAGTCTTCCTGGCTTAGACCACATCAAAGTTATTGGCTCCAAGGAAAAGCACCTTTTGTGGTTTTTTGTTGTTGTTTTAAACATTTCAGAAGAAGTTCACCTCTCTGACTGAGAAGTCATTAAAATATTAACAATAGGTAACATATTTCTCAAGATTCTCATTTAGGTTTTATTTCAAGTGATTGTGTTGTTAATAAGGAATTATTACAAAGTCATCCCCCCTCCACTCCCTAAAGCCAAATCATCTTATGATGGTATTTATTTATGCCCAAAGTCAGGTTTTAAACTCAGATAGATATCCAAAAATAAATGAAAATGCTGCTCCTGTGTGTGAAAAGCAATACAATCATTATTGTTTCTCAACAACTTAAGAAACCACATTAATTAGCAAAGGTCACTCTTTAGAGCTGTAAGAAAGTAAAACCTACATAAAACTGGAGTAATGCTAGGAAACTCACCTCACATTTCTGTCTTGCACTGTACTAGTGCAAAGAAGTTCTGACATTATGATAGATGGGACAAAGCTTTTGTATCATTTCAAAAAGAAACAAATAATGGTATGAGACTGAGTCATCACACCACATAGTAACATATGTATGCTGAACTCATAAGAATCTGAGCAGTGGGGGCACCTGGGTGGCTCAGTGGGTTAAAGCCTCTCTGCCTTCTGCTCAGGTCATGATCCCAGGGTCCTGGGATTGAGCCCCGCATTGGACTCTCTGCTCAGCGGGGAGCCTGCTTCCTCCTCTCTCTCTCTGCTTACTTGTGATCTCTCTCTCTGTCAAATAAATAAATAAAATCTTAAAAGAAAAAAAAAAAGAATCTGAGCAGTGGTAATCAGCACCATAATCATATTTCAAGTTGGCCATTTAATGTTAGTAAAACATTACCATATAAAATTAAAGCTGCTTAAATTTTACTAGTTTTATAATATGGTTTTATAGCAATATAAGAGCTATTGTGCCTCTCTGACCTTATTTTGTACCTCTGTATTTCTTTACTCTATGGGTCCCAGCTAGATGCTTTCTTATACTTCCTTGAACTGGGCAAGTCTGTTCTGGCCTTATGGCCTCGCATTAATTATTTTTCTCTGCCTGGAATAGTCCTTCCATAGATTTTCATATGATTGGTTCTTTCTTGCCCATCAGGTGTCATTAAACATCTCTTCTATTCTAATCCTCCCTTTCTATCAGTCTGAAGTAGTTCAAAGTGAACTTAAGAATGTAAACACAAGGGACGCCTGGGTGGCTCATTGGTTAAGCGGCTGCCTTTGGCTCAGGTCATGATCCCAGCGTCCTGGGATCGAGTCCCGCATCGGGCTCCTTGCTCGGCAGGGAGCCTGCTTCTCTCTCTGCCTCTGCCTGCCTCTCTGTCTGTGCTCACTCTCTCTGATAAATAAATAAAATCTTAAAAAAAAAAAAGAATGTAAACACAAGACTGCTTTATTTTAATCTTGTCACTTCTCATTGTGTTTTTTTTTTTTTTTTAAGATTTCATTTATTTATTTGACAGAGATCACAAGTAGGCAGAGAGGCAGGCAGACAGAGAGGAGGAAGCAGGTCCCACGCAGCGCAAAGAGCCCAATGCGGGGCTCGATCCCAGGACTTTGGGATCATGACCTGAGCCGAAGGCAGAGGCTTTAACCCACTGAGCCACCTAGGCACCCCTGTGTGTTTCTTTCTTATTGATTTGTTTTTGTCCCCTTCCCTTCTGCCTGGCACCACCACTAGAACACAAGATCCATGACTGGTTGAACTCTGTGTTCCTGGCACCAAGACCAGTATAACTGGCACATCACAGACATGTTCATTCAAATAATTACTGCATATTAGAATAAATGAATTAATAAATTAAAGGCTTCCACATACCTGCCTTAGCCCTTTGTGGCCTAGTGCCTACCTATATCTTTGGCTTTGGGTCACATCAGCCTTCTCCTCACTCTGTACTTCAGTGCACACTGATTTTTTGTAATTAGTTAAATTCTACATTCTCCTCTCTAGGCACAAGGCCTTTCCCCATTCAGTGTGTTTAGAGATAGACCCCAGTTTATTCCCTCTTCTGATTAATGCTTATTCATTTTGTAGATCTCATTCGTTCACCCCGTCAGGTCAAATCCCCTTACCTAATATTTGTTTGTTTTATAAAAGTTTATTTTTAAATAATCTCTACACCCGGGGCACCTAGGTGGCTCAGTGGGTTAAAGCCTCTGCCTTTGGCTTGGTCATGATCCCAGGGTCCTGAGATTGAGCCCCACATCTGGCTCTCTGCTCAGCAGGGAGCCTGCTTCCTCCCCACCCCCACCCTGCAGGCCTCTCTGGTTTTAACATGGATAGATAATAGCAGAGGATCCCATAAGGAACAAACGTAACAAGCTAGATTTGTGAGTTTCGATGTGTGTGTGTGTGTGTGTGTGTGTGTGTGTGTGTGTGTGTGTGTAATATCTAGTCATTCTTTCCATTACTACATTATTAAATAAAAATCCTGCAGCTTTCATAGGTTCTCTGAATCTTTATTACAAAAGGCAAACAGAAGGTAGAGGATAATGAGAGCCAACTAGATGAAGAAAGACAGGAAAAATTAGAACTGCTGCTGATTGTATGAAAAAGTGTTTCGAAAAACAAAGACACAGGGACGCCTGGGTGGCTCAGTTGGTTAAGCAGCTGCCTTGGATTCGGGTCATGATCCCAGGGTCCTGGGATCAAGTCCCATATCGGGCTCCTTGCTCGGCGGGGATCCTGCTTCTTCCTCTGCCTCTGCCTGTCACTCTGTCTGCCTGTGCTCGCTCGCTCTCTCTCCCTCTCTCTCTGACAAATAAATAAATAAAATCTTAAAAAACAAAAACACAATCAGAAAAAAAAACCAAACCATTTACTATATAAGCTATAATGTCTACCACAACAACCTAAGTGAAAACAGATTGCTCAAATGGAAAGACCCACCTAATTTTGCTCCTGAAAGTATTCTCTTTAAAGTCTATCTTTTCTGACAATAAAACCCACAAAGAAGAAAGAGGAGGAAACAAATTATTATTCTATTATAGAAGAAACACAGGAACAATGAGTCATGAATAACACAAATGAAATAAGAGACAATCCTCTTGGTCGTGGCCTGAAGGTTGTACGGGGAACCGAGCCACTGCTGATTAAGATGCAGTGTGAAAAGCTGTTCAATTCAATTACTTGGGAGTTATAAATATTTCAAAATAAATTTGAGTGGTGATGTTTTTGTAAAGGGTTGAACAGATTTACCATATCACTTTTCATAGGCATTTACAGGATAAAGATAAATATATAAACATATTATTTTAATGTCCAAATACAGGCATGAAACACAAAACAGAAAGTGACACGTTAAGAGATATGCAAAGGAATGGATGTTGGGTTTTTTGTTTTGGTTTGGTTTTTGTTTTTTTTTTTTTTGCTTTGGGTTTTTTTTTCCTTTTAAAACCAAAAGTGAAATGATGAAGATATATACATATATACATATATTTGAGCAAGGTAGGTTCTGAGAGCTGTGGCTATCCAACAGCCTAGAACAGTTAAGTATTTACCTTTACCATAATTTTCCTTTTCACTCCATTTCTAATGAAGTTAAACATTTTTAGGCCTCATTTAGGTGCTTCCCAGTTTCACTAAAGGACTTTTAAGGTCTTGCTCAGAAGCCCTGGTCAGAGTGCTTAGCTTTGCATCACTCATAAACCTTTATCTTCTTTTTAAAAGAAAAGTCAAAGAGGTTTAATTTATATCTCAATTAAATACAACATTACGTTTAAGTGGAGATGGAGTTAACAAAATTTCTTTGTCTTATTTTTTATTTCTACTCTAGACTCACTGAAAATGCTGAAGGGGTGCCTGGATAGCTCAGTCAGTTAGGTATCTGACTCTTGATCTCAGCTCAGGTCATGATGTCAGTGTTGTGAGATTTAGCCCCATGTTGGGCTCCATGCTGACTATGGAGCCTGCTTGAGGATTCTCTCTCTCCCTCTTAATCTGCCTCTCTGCACCCCATTTGTGCACACACATGCACTTTCTCTCTTGCTCTCTCTTTAGGAAAGAAAGTATTAACTACACTGTACCTATAAAATCAATACAACAGAACAGATCTTTTGGAAATGCTTTCAGCATAAACGAATCAAAGTGTTGAGTCAATACTAATTATCCAGAAAATTATTTAATTAGTCACATCCATTTGGAAAAAGCACTTTAAATTTCCATCATACAGTAATGTTTCCTAGCTTAATAGGTGATAGTGTATCATAACACTAAAAGTACCATAAACTTTCTAGAGGAAAGTATTCCAAGAATTATGAATATGTTCTCTACCCACCTCTATTTCCCCAAGTTAATGACAATATGCTCAACTTTCTGATTTTTCCTCTCACTGCAACAGTCTGAAAAATAATCTAACACCTAAGATTTATGTACTTATTTGCATATGAATATTTCAATTTAAAAAGCTTTTTTTTTTAAAGATTTTATTTATTTATTTGACACAGAGAGAGAGAGATCACAAGTAGGCAGAGAGGCAGGCAGAGAGAGAGAGAGGAAAGCAGGCTCCCCGCTGAGCAGAGAGCCCGACTCGGGGCTTGATCCCATGACCCTGAGATCGCAACCGGAGCCGAAGGCAGCGGCTTAATCCACTGAGCCACCCAGGCGCCCCTAAAAAGCTTTTTTAATGCATGCAGCCAAGGTTTAAAAAAAATCATCCAAACATAATTCAATTCAAAGATTTTGTTAGGAAAATACAATTTTCTCTTGTATTCACCATTCTGTTAGAGAGTGTTTGCTTTTATTATCAGTGATTTTCAGGCTTTCAAATGAAGAGAATAACTATGAGGATGTAATTTTTAGACAGGGGAGATGTATGAACTCATTAAGTCATTCAGTAAATAAATCTTGACTTGCTGATTCATGAACAAGAGGCTTTTCCATCTTTCTGCATTGTCAGAATGATTATAAAAAAATAATTAATAATAGAAACTGTGATGATCCAACCAATATATTTCAAAAGCAATCTATTACATACATCACAGTGAAATGAGTTAGGTTTTTTCCTACATGATTAGAATAAAGAGATTTAGCAGTATCTAATGTCTGCTCTTTCAAATATTTTCTGTATTGAACCTGTCACAACTATACAGAGATATGAGTGTTCACTAGAGAACAGTTTCATGAACTCTTGAACTTAGTTTTGTTTACTACTGTGTTTTCAAGACCAAAAATAGTGCTTGGCACACAGAACGTACTCATTTAAATATATAAAGAAAAATGAATGTTTACTGTGACAATGTTTATTATAGTGAATATTTGGAAACAATCTCAATAAATTATGATTTATCGATACAATGAAATACTACATAGCTATTAAAAAGAATGAGGCTGATCCACATACTTATCTGTGGAAAAAATATATCATGGAGATCTTAGGTGCAAAAATTAAGTTACACACACACACACAAATTAAGTTCCAAAATTAAATGTAGTATGATTTTAAATTTGTGTTAAAATACATAGCATGATTGTATTTGCACTTAAAACATATTCATGTTTTATACACATAGAGAAAAGTCTGGAAGAATTTATATCAAACTGTTAATGGTTTTATCTCTAAGCAGGGGATCACTTTCACTGTTTACTCTGTAACACTTCTGTACTGTATTTACTTAAAAATATCACTCTAATAAGAAAAGATTTCTAAAAATTAAAAAAAAATGTAAATGCATAAAGAAAAAAGTTCTGGGAGGATACGATAAAAATACAGTAGTTATCTTTGGGTACTGGGATGATGGGTATTTTTCCCCTTTAAGAATTTAGTTTAGGTAAAAAATAATGCCACACTGAGTAGTTTTCTTTTCCCTTTACACATTTCTGTATTGTTCATATTGTATGCATCACTGAATATGAATTATTTTTGTGGTTAGGGGAAAATAACAAAAAAATTTTAAACCTCTATATAATGAAATTACAATTACACGGTTTTCCCATCAAACTAAAGTTCATAGAGGTAAAAATTAAAAACAAAATAACCTCGGGGCGCCTGGGTGGCTCAGTGGGTTAAAGCCTCTGCCTTCAGCTCAGGTCACGATCCCAGAGTCCTGGGATCGAGCCCCACATCGGGCTCTCTGCTCGGCGGGAAGCCTGCTTCCTCCTCTCTCTCTCTCTCTGCCTACTTGTGATCTCTATCTGTCAAATAAATTAAAAAAAAAAAAATTAAAAAAAAAAAAAAATAACCTCACCAAATGCCCAGGTAACAATTTATAAAAACTAACCACATTAAGCTACAAGGAAAACCTCAATAAATTCTAAGAAGTAGCAAAAATAAAGAGGGCATTCTTTAATCATAGTGTAATAAAACTAGAAATTTATAACAAACTCAGAAAATAAACTCCTATCTGGAAATTTTAAAACTCTCTGTTAAACAATTCTTTGTTGAAAAAGAAATAAGGATTGTTTCAATTTCCCTGTTAAGGCTTTGGTCTTACCTTAGATTGGATGGGCTATCTCTCTAACAGTTAAATGTTTCTATTATTTGAGAAATATTAAATTTCTATTTTTGAGAAACTGAATAAAAATATCTAACAGTTCAAAGTTTCTATTATTTGAGAAATATTAATATTAATATTAAACTGCATATAGTTTATGGCAGGTGTTCTCAGAGTAATAGATCTGGGTTTCCTAGCGTTTCATGAGAAATCTCTGATGAACTATGAGCTCTAACAGTTAAAAAGTGGCATTATTTTTTAACCAAACTATTCTCTTGTGCCAAGAAACAGATACTACATCATAGGTGTCTCATCAGAAGCCAACATTTCCAGTCATGAGGAGCTGTGATCAAATTGGGCGATGAATAAGTAAGTATGCTCATGTATTACTTCGTGTCAAAGAAAAATTTGGTCCAACTTCCTAGCGTGTATTTTCTCAGAATTATGGCAGACAGAACTTTAATATTATAATAGATTTAATGCTGAAATAGATATACTTAGTACACAGTCTAATAAAAAACATACGCAAGCTTCAAACATAAAACATGGGATTTCAGAAAAACTTCACATTTGCCAAGGACATCCCTAGTATCCTGAGGGGATATACTTCTCAATCTCTATAGTTAGGGGTACTTGAGAATAGCTTGAAAATTACCTAGTGTAGTGAATTTTTTTGTTATGATGCCAGGTGAGATCCAGCAAAGTAGACCATGGGGTAGCTTTTGTGGATAAACAAAGTATCCATAAAATTAAAATTTTTTAAAAAAGGAAAATTAAAATTTTTTTAAAAAGGAAAAAAATTGAAACAAAAGCTTCAGTGCACAAGTGTAGGTGACCAAAAATACCATATGATGCCTCATTTGTTTGGCATGGTCAGAAAACTGAGTGTTTCACACAAGTGAGTTTTCCATGAAACTAAAGCCTATCCCTTTAAGTATAAAATATTTTCAAGTTTTAAATTTATTTCCTTGGAAGAATTTCCAAAGTATTTTTTTATTGTGGAAAATTTTAAGTATATACAAATATATTCTACAATGAATTCCCCATGTACCCATCACCCAGAATCAACAATTACTGACTTAGTTGATCTTACTTCATCTCTTCTACACTCCATTTCCTTTGCTAATATGTTATTTTGAGGTAAGTCCCAGAAATTATATGTTATACACTAATATTTTAATATCTCTAAAAGATAAAATTACCTTAGAAACATAATCACAATTATCGTATACTCACACATTTTCAATTTTTAGTGGTTTTAATAGAAAATATTCTAAGATTTACTCATTTTACTTAAAGTATACTGATTATAAAACAACTTCTATTTGATAATCCAGAGTCTATATTCATGGACATGGAGTGTTGCCATATCAGAAACCTAAAACATGCAACCCGATTCTGAGATGCGGTGGTAGGGTAAGACTTGAGGAGGCTGTTGCTGAGAGCTTAAAGGTAAGTGAGGAAATTTTTATTGGACACTAGAGGAAATATAGGTAGTGGTGGAAATTTTGGCAATACTGCCACTTATGATAATGTGGAAAATAGAAAACCTACCCTAATGAACTCAGTGTTCTTGCTAAGGAGATTTTTGGGCAAAGTTTTAATGGTGCTATCTGTCTTCTTCTAGCCAGCTATAGTAAAATACAAGTGTAGGAGATAAGCTACAAAAAAAAAAAAAAAAAGGTTTTTAAATTTTAAGAAAATTTAAAGGAAATATATACAACCTAGGATTTGCTGAGTCTGAAAACAAAACTTTTTCTCATTCTCTATAAGAAGGGAACTATTCTCAAATTAAGCAACAGGTTCTAGGGGCACCTGGGTGGCTCAGTGGGTTAAGCCTCTGCCTTCAGCTCAGGTCATGATCTCAGGGTCCTGGAACTGAGCCTGGCATCAGGCTCTCTGCTCAGCGGGGAGCCTATTTCCCTCTTTCTCTCTGCCTGCCTCTCTGCCTCTTTGTGATCTCTCTGTCAAATAAATAAATAAAATCTTTTTAAAAAGTAAAAAATAAAGATTTATTGAAAAAAAAAAGAAAAGAAAAGAAACAGGTCCTAGGTAAATAAAGCTAGAATGAGCCTTTAAGATCTTTTAAGACCACAGGAAATATTTAAGGTGGTGCCTTATAGACCCTTTCAAATGGGGCGGGGGGCTATCTAAGGATAGGTCATGCCTCACAGATACTCCATTTAACACTAGGGCTTCTAAGAATCTTAAGGGTATTATCCCACTGCAGTCTTATAGGGAGCTCAAGGTGGAGGAGGGCTTATCCTGAAGAGATTTTTGGGTGTGAGTTTGTCTAATGGATTGAACTTATAAATTGATTTAATAAAAAGCCCACAAAGGTTTTAGAGAGTTTGTATCAACTTGGACTGAAAGGGACAGAAACACAACAAAATAAAAGGAGGCTTGGCTTTGGGCTTCCCAAACCTCTAGTAAAGGTAACTCACCTGCAGAAACTGGCTACTTTTATGAGAAAGCAAGGATGATTCAGCAGAATCAAGAACAAGAGGGCAGAGCCAAGAATCTAGCAAAAAGCCCCATAGAAAGACTGAGCCCTTCCTAATCAAGGAACTGGCAATATGTGTTACCAGTCAGTAACTGCTGTGTATCTCTTGTTTTTCCCCTTTTTCAATGGGAAGATGTAGCATGGTTATCCTAGGCCTGTCCCACCGTTATATGTTCCATTTATGTAGGGCAGATAACTCATCTCTTTAGTCAGTGATCTTCAAATCAAGAGGAATTGTTCTCAAGGAACTATATACAAGGAACTGGCACTTGTGAGCCTCATTCATACCTGGACTCGGTATAGATAAGAGCCTGGAGTTGGAGATGATGCTGTAGTGGAATGTGAACTGAGGATCTTGGTAGAGGAATTGAATGTATTTTGCATGTTAGAGGGATGTGAATTCTTATAGCCAGAGGGCAGACTGGCAAACTGTCTAGTGAGGAAGGCTACCACAATATTATCCCATCCCACACATTTTTCTCACAATATGATGATACCAATACATTCTTCTAATCAAGAGGAGGGTCTATGATTCTCCAAATCTGGGTAGGACTGAATAAGGAAGTTATGATACATGACTTCTGAAACTGAGTCATAAAACACAATTTCTACCTGGTTCTTTGGATTCTGCATTCTTGGAGCCCAGCCACCCTGTGGTTAGAAAATCTAAGTCACATAAAGTGGTGGTATACAGACATTCCATACTAACAGCCAGCCTCAGCCAGACATGAGTGAGGAAGACCCAGCCATCATCTAACTGCAATCATTTAATATACTCCAAGCAAGAACTCTCTTTTTAATTAACATAAAATGTATTATTTGCCCCAGGGGTACAGATCTGTGAATCATCAGGCTTACACATTTCACAGCACTCACTATAACACATACCCTCCCCAATGTCTATAACCCAGCCACCCTATCCCTACCCTCCACCCCCCAGTAATCCTTTGTTTCCTGAGATTAAGAGTCTCTTATGGTTTGTCTCCCTTCCGATCCCATCTTGTTTCATATTTTCCTTCCTTACCCCCTACAACCCTCTTCCTGTTCTCAAATTCCTCAAGTCAGAGAGTCATATGATAATTATCTTTCTCTGACTGACTTATTTCACTTAGCATAATGCCCTCTAGTTTCATCCACATCATTGCAAATGGCAAGATTTCGTTGTTGTTTTTTTTGATGGGTGCATAGTATTCCAGTGTGTGTGTGTGTGTATCAGATCTTCTTTATCCATTCATCTGTTGATGCACATCTAGGTTCTTTCCATAGTTTGACTATTGTGGACATTGCTGCTATAAACATTTGGGTGCATGTGCCCCTTCGGATAACTACATTTGTATCTTTAGGGTAAATACCCAGTAGAGCAATTGCTGGGGCATAAGGTAGCTCTATTTGCAACTTTCAGAGGAACCTCCATAATGTTTTCCAGAGTGACTGCACCAGCTTGCACTCCCACCGACAGTGTAGGAGGGTTCCCCTTTCTCCGCATCCTTGCCAACATCTGTCATTTCCTTACTTGTTAATTTTAGCCATTCTGACTGGTGTGAAGTGCTATCTCATTGTGGTTTTGATTTGTATTTCCCTGATGCCGAGTGATGTGGAACACTTTTTCATGTGTCTGTTGGCTATCTGGATGTCTTTTTTGCAGAAAATGCCTGTTCATGTCTTCTGCCCATTTCTTGATTGGATTATTTGTTCTTTGGATGTTGAGTTTGATAAGTTCTTTATAGATTTTGGATAGTAGCCTTTTATCTGATATGCCATTTGCGAATATCTTCTCCCACTTTGTCAGCTGTCTTTTGGTTTTGTTGACTGTTTCCTTTGCTGTGCAAAAGCTTTTTATCTTGATGAAGTCCCAGTAGTTCATTTTTGCCCTTCCAAGCAAGAATTATCTTGTTGAGACCAAACAACCCACAAAATTATGATAAATAATAATATGACTGTTAAGTCATAAATTTTAAGGTGATCTGTTACAAAGCTATTGATAATAAGACCCCAGTATATTCCTCTTTAATAAATTAAACTCTTATGTCCACAAAGGTATTTAGAGAACTGTTTGCCTATATATTAAGTGGTCCCAGACTCCTGAGCTTCTACAAAATTTTCTGATAGCATAGACAGATAGGGTTAGGAGTTCCCAGAAAAAAAAAAGGTGAGACATAGTTTTCTTGACATAAGAGATATCATTTTAGGCCCCCCAGGCATTTTGTGATCTATGCCTGAGTGGCATACGACTTATCCAAGCACATTCCTCGTAAAACTTCCTGGGATACATTAAAATCGCAGAAAATAGACCTCAGTAGTTAATGATTTTAAAGGAATGAAAGAATGTAAAAACAAACAGCCACTACCAGGCCAAGAGGTAACCTAACCATAACAGAGACAATAAATCACTGGTAAAATTCCCAAAGCTGTTTCAAAAGTAAAGACTGACCTAACACACATTCTTGAATTCTTTTTGCAGGACTTAAATCCCTCTGTGCACTCAAACACTGGACTAACTGGAGCCAGAGAACTGGCAATGCCGACCCTTACCCACCCTTGCAACTTCAAAGAACTAGGATCTGGACTCCTGTCAACTTAGGATGACTTCTGCCACAATTCCGCACTGAACTCTCCTTTGCCAAGACCCACCATGAGTATGCAAGCACACTCAGCTTAAAACTTCCCCAGTTAGATGGTGGGGGGAAAGGGCAGGCCCTGCTTTAGGAAGTATCCTGTGTTCTCCCTACTTATTGCAAGTAAAACCCTCCCTTTTTCGACTCTGGCTTGTTTGTGTCTTTTGGCTCCATACCCACCAAGAGGCATACCCACCAGTTTTCAGATTACCATAGTTTTTCCTTTTGCTAGTTGTTCCCTTTTTGAGTGGTTTCAACATCTGGCTTCCTATCTGTTGCTTTATTTGCCCTAGTGAAGTTCTGAGGCAGGCTCTGCCTCACCTCTGTGATGATGCTTATTCCTAAATTCCTAGCTATACAGCTGCCCCTTGAACAATGCAGGGGTTAGGGGTGCCAATCTCCCTCACAGTAGGAAATCCTTGTATAATTTTGACTCCCCCAAAACTTTACTAATAGCCTGATGATGGCTGGAAATAATAACATAAACAGTCGATTAATATATTTTGGAAGTTACATGTATTATATGCTGTATTCTGACAAGCTAAAGAGACGATGTTTTGAAGAAAATTATAAGGAAGAGAAAATACATTTACAATACTGTACTGTGTACTGTGAAAAAAAAGCCCACATACAAAGTGTACCCGAGTAGTTCAAACTCATGCTGCTCAAGGATCAACTGTATTACTGCAGTAAACCTTGGAAAGGGGCATAATCATCAGTGCCCCCAACATCTACTGGGCACTAGCCATGTAACACATTACATCTCACAACCACCGATGTAATTTAATCTTCAAAAGAAAGAAACTCCTGAGGAGATATTATCATTAGTCTCATAATCACATAGAGATACCGAGTGACTTTATCCAAGGTCACACAGCTAGGAAGTGGCAGAGCCAGGATTCAAACTTGACTTCAAACAACCCACTCTTTACTACACATTTAGCTCCTTTTGATGAAGGGACCTGAACTACAGGTAACTACAGGTAACAACTACAACTAATATACCTGCACTCAAATGGTAATTACTCAGATTAGCTGCATTTAGTGATTCATGGCATTTTAATAATTACAGGAAAGCATACTGACTGAAAGGCTTCCTGATAAAAGTAAAAATAAATTATCCTATATCTAAATATGCAATATAATTAAAGCAGAAACTTCTAAGAACAAGAAAGGCAGAAAAACCATAGCTTTTTCAGCATTGTTTTTTAATATTTTTTTATTTTTATTAACATATAATGTATTATTAGCCCCAGGGGTACAGGTCTGTGAATTGCCAGGTTTATTCAGCATTGTTTTTAAAAAGAAAAATAATCTCTAAAAAGAAGCCATCCAAGGACTAGTATAACTCTGACAACCTTCTCCTAGACTAGGGGTATAGATAGGGATGGTAAAGAGAATAATAAAACAGAAAGGAGTGAAAATAATAAATACTAATGATTATGGTTTGCAGCTCATACAGGACATTAAGTTGAAATCCTCTTTTGTCCATTTTGTAATAAGCTACATTAAGAGATGGTCAGCCAGCAGCTGAACTTTATAGACTTAAATTTGATTTTAAAACATTATAGTCATTTTGTAATATAAAAGACATAAGACCCATCACTAATTTGAAACCATTAGGAATAAGGTAGGACAACAAAGACAAAATATGCTACCACTTCTTGCCTCTCAACAATGAGGAGATCGTTTCATGTAAAATCTTAATATATGCTTGCAACTCTCCCTTGAACTGGCATAGACTGTCAAGACTACATATCATAGGAACACTATCCTTCCGGGGAGAATCAATCACTCTCAAGAATATTCACGAAATATATACCAACAGAGCAAGGCTTTCAAGATTTTGAAATGCCTCCAAAATATCTATCTTCATCAGACCACAATGGATTTCTTTGTTTCTTATTTGTTATAGTCAAAATGAAAAGCACTACTATTATTTAAAATATATACTGGATTTGAGATCCAAGGAGACTGCATTTCAATTGAAGTGCTGTTATTCATAAAAGTGCTTCTGCAATCAGAGCTCTCTGAGCACAGTGGCACATAGCACACCTAGTAGCTTTTATTATGTAGCCACAGCCTTCCCTAGATAGAAAACTATAAATAAATAAACATCAGGGAATCCCGGGAATGTCCAGGGTTATTTCATCAAGCAAAAAGAGATTCAACCCAACAGGAGATGTATATTTCAACTCCATGCTTATTATATCTTCATCTCCATTCTTCTCCAAAATAATAGAACTCAAAAACCAAAACACATCAGAATGATCTTGCAGAATTTTCTTTCTAATACCGCAATTTCTAAAAGGAGTCCATGATTCATCTCAGTTTTTCATTAACAATCTTCATATTTGTTGAGGCTTCTGAGGTATATAATACATACAACTTCCCCTGTAGCTTGACCACTCCCTTAACTAGGGGTGGAAGAATGAGGATAAGAAACCACTGTAAACTATAGTATATATAGACTATAAAAAGTCTAGAATTGGCCTAAACGTTATTTCTCTTCTCTTTCTATAGAAAAAGCCAGGATTCACTTAATACCTATTAAGGGAATGTCTCCCCTGCCCCACCTTCTTTGCTGAATTTTGCAACGTGAAAGACTTACTAGAACTAAACCAAAATACCAGCTAGTATCAGGACTGCAATGCTGCAGGGTTAAGAAAGACTCAGAGCTCAGAATTCTGAAGTATATGTCTATAGTTTAAGTGGCCTATGACAATGCATGGCACAGAACAGGTTCTCACAAAGTCTCCTGAATCAAACCACTGACCAAACCAGAACCAAAGCTAGTAGATATATCAGAAATGTATAACCAGAAACAACTGGTGGGCCATGTAATAAGAATAGGAACAGACAGTTTTTTGAGGATATCTGATCATGCTAGGCATTTTTCCAATTTCTTTTCTAGTGCTTCACAGTTTATTATGTGATTTAGGTGGCTTGATGAAGTCTGAAATGCCTTTAAAAGAGGACAACTACTTTTGTGCTATGATTAGAAATATGAACCTAATTTCAGAAGCCTAGAAGTGTTACAAGGATTAATGAACTAACAGTCTTTTTCTTGGGTGCAAATTTGATGGAGAAATATGAGGGAACAGAACTTAACAAGGACTAATGGAAACAGAATGGGAAAGCTAGAAATCCTGGAGATAAACTTCACCGATCTTACTTTTGAGGGAAGGGATAAGAGGAAGATCTAATTCTGTGTGTCAAATATGATTTAATCTTACTTCATCTGGATGCAGAATGAAAACGAACATTTCTCCCATAAAACAAAATCAGAGAGAAAGCTCAAAACAAGATGATTAGACTATAAAATGACAGAAAGCTAGCATTATAAATTCTTATAAGCTCCTATGCTTACTTGACATAAAGCTAAAGCTAATGTGGTTCTAAACACATCAGAAAAGCTACAGACATTTGACAAAGGCTGTATTATAGCTAATATGCAATAGTAATCACTCAAAATGCACCCATTTGATTCTATTAGATATTAACTGGTACTCATCCTCCCAATAACAAAACTTGAATTACATAATATTATTTAAATCTAAAACATCTTACTACCTATTGTGCTAAGAATACCCTCTTAGGTACCTTAACCATTTCCAAAATTTCCAGCCATTCAATCCCATTTTTAGAACTCATCACCTCACCCAATTATCAATTGGTTCATTTGACAGTGGTAGGTTCTGAGGTCCCTAGACTGTACCTGAGCACAGGTGAACTCAGAGACAGTCAATGGGAGAACCCAAAGAAAAGAAGTTACAAGCCTGTTCTCTAATTTTTACTCATCTAATACCTCAAACTCAACCCTTACAAGACTCAAGAAGTAGACACAGTAATCATTCTAGAGAGGTACAAACGAACCAGTTACAGGATTCAAGGACTTTAAGCACAGTCTTATTTTTTTCACTTAGGGAAGATAACAAGACATAGGAGAATCAAGAAAATAGCAAAACTGACTCTAAGATATGACACCCCATCCTAGACTGTCATTAGAGGAAGGGATTCAGACATACCCAACTCCTACCTACTATCTTTAGACCCTACTTAGCAAATATGAGGTTTATTCCAACAAACCACCATGTCCATGTCCAACAGTAGCTGTTAAAATAGGGGATGCTGTAGACTAGTAAGAAAGCATATTATCATGAGTCCATAACTCATGATGTGTTACTAGGTGACAAGGCAAAATATAAAATGATTTTTTAAATACATCTTCCTTACCCATCCCTTAGCAATGTGGGTGTGGTATAAAATTTCCACATAGTTTGTACTAACTGAACCTTACTCATTACTAGTTTGTGTGTGCAACTATTTATACAGACTACTACCCGTGTTTCCCCTACAATCTTATCATTTCAGTATTACATTAGCCATTGAGTTTTTTTAAACTAGCTCAAGTCATATATCCAAAGTCAACAACTACTTGTTTGGGTAATGGCTAGATACTTATTGAATGAAGGGGACAGAATTCCCTCCACAGACTGGAATACAGAATAGAATCCATATCATTTTCCTGAAGTAAAAGGTATCCACTCAGAGCCTATTATGTATAAAGCAACAATGAGGTTCTGTGAAGAAAATAAAGAATAAGACGAGGTGTGTGGGGGTACCCGTGTGGCTCAGTGAGTTAAAGCCTCTGCCTTCAGCTCAGGTCATGATCCCAGGGTCCTGGGATCAAGCCCCACATCCAGCTCTCTGCTCAGCAGGGAGCCTGCTTCCTGCCCCCCCCCCCCACAACCGGCCCGCTTGCCTCTCTGCCTACTTGTGATCTCTGTCAAAAAAAAAAAAAGACAAGGTGTGTGATGGCTAAGAAGTTACAATCTAATTGAGGCATGATACAACCATAAAAATGAACATACAAGGATGCCTGGGTGGCTCAGTGGGTTAAAGCCTCTGCCTTTAGCTCAGATCATGATCCCAGGGTCCTGGGATAGAGCCCCAAATCGGGCTCTCTGCTCAGCAGGGAGCCTGCTTCCTCCTCTCTCTCTGCCTGTCTCCCTGCCTACTTGTGATCTCTGTCAAATAAATAAATCTTTTTTAAAAAAATGAACATACACTGGTTTATAACAATCCTCAAGTGCCAAATGAGAGGTAAACCCAATGAAATTTAAATAACCAAATGAAATTGAATTTTCAATGAGTCAAGAGTGGCCAGGAGTGGCTACAGAAGGCTTCTTGGAGGTGGGATCTCACCTGGGTCTAGCAGGATATGTTATTTTATAAGGTGCAGGGGGCAGCAGGTTTGTCTTTTAAATTATGTTTTGTTTAGCCTAATATTAAAATCATTTTATATTACATTATTAAGCTGATGAAAGTTTATCCCTTAAGCTTGAGATTAAAATATGGTCCTTTAAAAATCTCCCCCTTTCTCTATATAAATTTTCTTTACTCCTTTGCTATTTGAAGTTCAAGATGACTTATGAGAGGTAGGAAAGCACAAATATGGTGGTTTACACAAGAACAAGTGCTGTAAGAAATACCTAAAGCTTCAAAAACACATATTCTACCAGTGATGGCTTGTTTCCAGGAGGATTGAATTTAATATGAAAACTGGGGAAACAACATTTATGTGTTTCAAAATAATTTAATCCCTGCCTTTGGCCCAGGTCATAATCCCAGGGTGCTGGAATCAAAATAATTTAATCCCAACAAATCTGTGAATTAATAACTATTATCCTAATGCTTCCAATGAGGAAACTGAGGTTCAAGGAGGATAGAGAGCTAAGAATCAGCACAGCTAGGATTTGAAATCAGATGTTTCTGGTTCTAAAAGCTCATTTCTTTCTACTATATGTGACTCATTTTTACACAGCAAAAAACAGCAGTTGCTCACTCCATGCTGATGTGTTCAAATACAACACTGAGAACCTATATATTAAAAAACAAAAAATTCCACAAACAGCTATCCAGAACTACATCAATTAACTGGGTGACATTTCTGAACAACAATCTCATGTCTCATGAAAATATCTCTATGGCAGATCAGTCTGTTACGTATCATTTTATTCTTGAACTTTAACTGCATAGCATTAATACCTTATTTAGTACAGTCTTCATTCACTTCACTTACTGTTCAATGGACAATTTTCATCTCCTCAAACTGGTAACACATACCTTGTAACCCATCTACTATCCTTTTTTTTTTTTTTAAAGATTTTATTTATATGTCAGAAAGAGAGAGAGAGAGCACACAAGGAGGCAGAGAGGAAGGCAGAGGCAGAGGGAGAAGTAGGCTTCCTGCTGAGCAGGGAGCCGGATGTGGGACTCGATCCCAGGACGATGCCAGGACGCTGGGATCATGACCTGAGCCCCAGGTAGCGGCTTAACCCTCTAAGCCACCCAGGCATCCCTCTACTATCCTTTTTTAGAATCTGTGAAGTGCTCAATACATTCCATAATATATATACAATATATATATAAATATAAATACATATAAATGTATGTATATACATATAAATGTATATAAATATATATACAATAAATACCTGCCAACTAGGAGGTTCTGAGCAACAGAACTAACTCTGGATTGACATAGGGGCTACATACATATTACAATGTTTTTCTTACAAATTAAACCAAGGTGAAAACTGCTGCTCTTGTAAAGCCTTTCTACAGACAGGGGTCAGAGATAAAGAGAGCCCTTACTTCCATAGAATGAGCCAAGAAGATAACTTTACAGAAACACTGAAAAATGGATAAAACTGCAGTTCTGGACTACACGCCAACGCACAAAAGCAGCTCATTTCAATCTGTCAGATAAACGCCTACTCAGCCAGGATGACCTCCCAGAACATATATTTGGCTATTTTATATCCTGTTTCCTTAATCTGCCACCAACCATGACAATCACAGAATGTTTGGGGATGGAAGTGGGAGGAGGAGAGGTGGGGAGACAGAGGGAGAAAAAGAAAGTTGTGGCTTCAGTAAATACACCACTGCTAACCTTGCCGCAGAGATAGCAAGGTGATTAGAAAAGGGCACCAGCACTGCCAGGTCTGTGTGGAGCAGCCATCAATACCATTTGCTCGGCTGACTGATATATGGGGAAATTGGGGGAGATTCTCCTGCTGGATCATGAAACTGTATTTGCATGCTAAATATCCAAGAGAAGCCCTAGGTAAACAGAGAGCAATCCCTGGACTATGTGGAATCCTAACGCTGTTGACAACAGCAAGATTCTGCCCAAACAGCTCTATCAAGCAAGTAAAAGACATACACACTATGATACACTTGATTCAGGTTTTAATATCATTGCCTAGGTGCTTTTTGTTCTCCACTCTAACAAATACATGGTCATTTTAGAGCTGAAAATAGCTCAGCATTAGGAATTTCCCCAAATTTGCTGTGTAGGAGGAATTCCCCACAGTGTGCCCAATGAAAAAGCAAAGCTGCTATGCAATATACTTCAGCCAGAGGTAGAGTGCTCGGTGGCCCTCACACCCATGCCCACGTGTACTTAGGGACAGGCTTTCCCCAGCATCATGCACTGAAATGAGAAGGCTCCCTTGTTTCCCTGCACAGTGCCACATTAACATTTACAGGAGTTTCTGGGTGCACAGAGGACTCTTCCTGATAGACAAGGACATCCAGAGATCTAATCCCCGCCGACAGCTGCTTTGCAGGACTTTCTGTCCTTCTTAGATATGCCACTAAGCAGCAAGCATAGTTAAATCTATTCTTTAACTTCTCCTACAACTAAATGTACACAGTCTTTGCATTGGTTTTCAAGAGGGAATAGAAGGAAAATGCTAACCCCTCAACAGATCCAGGTAATGGGCTCTTCAACCTCACAGCATGACATGAAAGATTAAGCAAGGAGCTACAGGAGCCAATGGCACCCTGTCTTCCTCTGGCTTCCTTTGGATCAAGCAGCAGGGTTAATTATGTGAACAGCCAAAAAGGTACAGTAATTGGATATTGACTTTTGGGTGCTGGTGAATTTCAATAATGCCTGTGGCACTAGACTTCATAATAAGCTTCTCCTTAACCTGTTTTTGAAACTAAAGAGTCGAAGACAAAGTTAAAAAAAAAAAAAATTTAAAGGAAGGAATGAATGAACAAATGAAAGAAAGAAACAATACTACCTTAAGAAAAATGTCTGGAGCTAATCATGGAGAAGATCCTTCCCACACACATCTGATTTTAGGGATTTCTCACATTTTCATCTCCACCTCACTCCACTTTTGTTTTTCTTGGCATGATCTCTGCCCTCTCCCTTCCTTTAATAAAATAAACAGTATTTACTGTATGGAACACTTTGGATACAACAGCTTCCCCCAAAAAACCTATCTTTCACCCTACAATGTTTAACTTGGCATATTTTTCCTCAAAAGAAAATTGGGCTAGAAATCCCAACACTGCCTCACTAAGCAAGTTCTTCTAAAGAAAGGGTTCACCCAGTATATGCAATGCCTCTCAGATGCCAAAAACAGGCCCAAAGGAGTGGCATATGGCAATTCCTTGTCTGAGTCCAAATCATATCTCTTCAAGGAACTACTGGTTTATTTTTACCATACCTTTGTCCTAAATGATATTCTAAAATAAACAGCATCACTACTTGTTTTAGACATGAGGATGGGAGTGAAGGAATGGGGGGGAATTGAAGATATCCTTCAAAATATCTGGCAGCTTTACCTATAGTGCTCTCAGATGATGTACCTATTCCAGGTAATAAAATCTAACTTCAAAACAATCTAAACATTGACATTCTCTAGCCAAGGTGGAGCATGTGCAATGCAATGGTTTCATTTAAACCACTCAATGAAGTACTTAGGGTAGATATTGATTATGCTTAAAGTGCATTCAGCAAAACTTTCAAAGCAACTGAGTTCCTTTTTTATGGCTGGGAACTCCTTTCACACTTTCCTGTAGAACTATAGACTGCAAATTGCTCTGGTTTGCCTTAGTGGAAGGAAGGTACATTGAGAAACACCACCAGTCACAAGTATTTCTAAATTCCCTGGATTCACTTATTTTGTTTCCTTTAAAGTTCAAAGGCCAGTCCCTTGTACACTACTGCAGGATGTTGGCTCATGGTTACACAGCTACACTAGAGACACAACTACCTCTGTTGTTCCTGGCCTTGCTAACTACTAGCCAAACACAAATAATGCATGAGTTTTATAAGAACTTACAAACTAGTAAAGGAAACTAGACGCATATCCTTGTAAATTTAAATAAGAAAACAAGTTAGGGATGCCTGGGTCAGGTAAGCGTCTGCCTTATGCTCTGGTCATGATCCCATGGATCCTGGGATCCAGTTTCACACTGGGCTCCTTGCTCAGCAAAGAGCCTGCTTCTCCCTCTGCCTGCCTCTCCCCCTGCTTGTGCACTCTCTCTCCCTGAGAGATAAATAAATAGAATATTTTTTAAAGATTTTTATTTATTTGACAGACAGAGATCATAAGTAGGCAGAGAGGCAGGCAGAGAGAGGGGGGGAAGCAGGCTCCCTGCTGAGCAGAGAGCCCGATGCGGGGCTCGATCCCAGGACCCTGAGATCATGACCTGAGCCAAAGGCAGAGCCATTAACCCACTGAGCCACCCAGGCGCCCATAGAGTATTTTTTAAAAACACACAAGCACACAACAAAAGTTAAAATGAGTTCCTCAGAAGAGGTAGAAATTCAGCTGGACTTTAAAAAAATAAGCAGAATTTAGATAAATGAAAAAGTACAAGAGAGCATTTGTAAGAGCATGAATTTAGGAATACATACGGTGTAAAGGTGAGAATGCACTAGGCATGCTACAAGTGGAAATGGACCAGCTCAAATATTGCTATACCTCTACAACCACTTCACAAAGGAAATTTCAGGCAGATTGAGAAAGGATATAGCATTCTTTTATACTGTCAATTCTGGGGTTCTTCCCAACCAAATGTGTGGTTAGAGTAAGACTGTGGAATCACCAATGGAGAAGGAGGGTTCCAGAAAGAAATGACGAGAATCATGCCTGTAGAGAGGAGTCTACAATCCTGGCAGCACTCACTGGTTTCCTTTATAGAAGTCACCAAAATAACTGATGTGAGTGAAAAGGAGTTCCCCTTTTTTTCAGCCTAAGCATGACTACAAATGACAATGTCCTCATTGTTAAACTGACCATCTGGATCATCTACAGATCCTGTCACTAAAATACATTCCAGGATCATCAACCCTTTGGCCAGCCAAAAAGACCTTATATATGTAAGTAGGTATCCCTTTTTCTGAAGTATGTCTGAGAACTAAGCAACTTGGCACTCTCAGTCTTCACCCAGGAAATTAGCTCAGGTTAAGCTTCCACACTTAAGGCTCAACTGATTCCCAAAAGAACAAAACATCTGCTTATGTATAACCACACAACCATCTGTTTCTGAAAACAGGCACAAATACCCAGCCCCCCAAAGCCTTGTTTTAACCACAGTAGAATGAATAATGTCTCACCCACAGTATACTTTATGTATATTTTGCCTTTGGGAATCCTATACCTAAG
>ML111839.1:36335-49610 GCA_003697995.1 Taxidea taxus jeffersonii
TAATCTCAGCCTCAACAATTTCTTATTTCCAAAATTCTTGCCTGACAAATTCAATTCATCTTCCTGATTACAAATAACAAAATACCAAATTCTACTTCAAACCTTATCATTCCCTCCATGGGTACCATCCCCCTTAATCCCACTCAAAGGTTCCAATCCTTATACTAAAATGGCAAAAAGATCCAGAAATGAATGAATAAATTATTCATTGAATTATTGTCTCTATATGTCAGTCAGACCAATTAAATAGGCATTACAATGTCACCAAATCAACACAAATACATGTTAAATTACATTTGTAGAATTTTAAGTAATCTCTATGCCCACCATGGGGACTGAACTCATGACCCCAAGATTGAGAGTTGCATGTTCTACGAATTGAACCAGCCAGGCACCCCCATAATGTTAGTTTTTAAGAGCTTTTCTTGTCTAAAACTGCATCTGATTTTCACAATAAGCCTGTGAGTATGAAGATGGTATTAACAGGAGAAAACGAGAAAGCAGCTGACATGGTAAAACTCAGGTATCACTATTTCAGGAGTTTTGTTTGTTTTGCTAGACCTTTCCAGATGATAGGAGGGTTGGAAGGGGAAGTAGTGAAGCTCTTTGTGGCTTTCCATCTAAGTCAAACAGGCATCATGTTCCTGTTATCGTAAGAGATTGTGGTAAATTTGTTTTAACAAGTGGTGACAAATGCATCTTTCCTACGCTCTTTCCAATTCATGTAAAATATTCACACACACACACACACACACACACACACAAGTATTAGCCAAACAGTATCTCAGAAAATTGCTTTTAAACCCCAGCAGACTTTGTTTTCCATTTCCTCCTTCCAGTTTTTTTTAATAATTTTGAGATACAATTCACATACCATAAAATTCACCCTTTTAAAGTAAGTGTACAATTCAGTGGTCTGTTCACAAAATTCTATACCTATCATCACTGTCTAACTCTAGAAATATTTGTCATTCTAAAAAGAAACTTCATGCCATTAATATTCTCTCCCCACTCCCTTCACCCAGCCCCTGGCAACCACCGACCTACTTTCTGTCCCTATGGATTGCCTATTCCGGACATTTCATACAAACAGAATCAAACAATATGCAGCCTTTTGTGACTAGCTTTTTTCAACTAACATATATGTGAAGTTCATCCATGTTATAGTATATATCAGTACTTCATTCATTCCTTTTTGTACTTATTTCCTTTTTTGTTACCAAATAATATTACCACTTTCTGTTTATCCATTCATCAGCTGATAAACATGTGGGTTATTTCCACTTTGGGGCTATTCTGAATAATGCTGCTATAAATACTGTACAGGTTTTGGGGAGGATATATGCTTTCATTTCTCTTGGGTATACACCTAGAAGTGGAATTGCTGGGTCATATGAGAAATCCATGTCAAACACTTTCAGACACTGCCACGCTGTTTTCCAAAGTGGCTGTACCATTTCACATTCCCACCAGAAATATATGAAGATCCCAATTTCTCCACATCTTCACCAAAACTTGTTATTTTCTATTACTGTTGTTGTTGTTGCCATAGCAGGGGATAAGAAATGGTATCTCTTTGCAGTTTTAATTTGCATTTCCCTAAGAAATGGTGAAGTTGAATATCTTCTCACAAGTTTGTCAACTCATACATCTCCTTTGCCAAAATGTCTATTCAAATTCTTTGTCCATTTTTTTATAAAGATTTTATTTATGTATGTGACAGAAAGAGTGAGAGAACACACACACGGGGAGCACAGGGAGAGGAAAAAGCAGAGGGAGAGGGAGATGCAAGCTCCCTACCGAGCAGGGAGCCCAATGCAGGGTTGATCCTAGGACCCTTGGATCATGACCTGAGCCGATGGCAGATGCTTAATGACTAAGCCACCTAGGCGCCCCTCCTTTGCCCATTTTTTTTTTTTAAGATCTTATTTATTTGACCAACAGAGATCACATGTAGGCAGAAAGGCAGGCAGAGAGAGAGGAGGAAGCCGGCTCCCTGCTGAGCAGAGAGCCCGATGCGGGCTCGATGCGGGCTCCATCCCAGGATCCTGAGACCATGACCTGAGCTGAAGGCAGAGGCTTAACCCACTGAGCCACCCGGGCGCCCCTTCCTTTGCCCATTTTTAAATGAGTTTTTTTTTTTATTAGTGAGTTGTAAAAGTTTGCTTTTAATATATTTGAGGCAAGTCCTTTATCAAAGGTATGATTTGCAAATACTTTCATTCTGTGGGTTATTTTCTCACTTGCCTATTGATATCATTTTGCAGCAAGGAAATTTTAAATTTTGGTGAAGTCCAATTACATATTTTTTTTGTCACTTGTGCATCTGGTATCATATCTAAAAGATAATTTGCCTAATCCAAGACCATGAAGGCTTACATCCATGTTTTCTTCTAAGTTTTATTGTTTTAGCTCTTAAATTTAGGTCCTTGATTCATTTTGAGTTAATTTTTTTCTACGTTGTGAGGTAAGGATCCAACTTCATTCTTTTGCCTTGTATATTCTAACATCATTTGTTGGACAGATTCTTCTTTCTCCTACTAAACTGTCTTGGCATCCTTATCAAAACTCTGTTAACTGTAAATATAAGGATTTATTTCTGGATTCTCAACTCTATTCCATTGTCTATCCTTATGCCAGTTCACACTATTTCTCTTACTGTTGCTTTGTAGTAAGTTCTGAAATCAGTAACATGAGTCCCCCAACATTGCTTCCTTTTTCAAGATTATTTCAGTTATTCTGGGTTACTTGAATTCCCATATGAATTTTAGGGTCAGCTTGTCAATTTATGTAGGGGAAAAAAAGCAGCAGAGATCTTGATAGAGATTATGCAATTTACAACTACTGCCACCTTAACAATGTCTTCTGACCCATGAACATGGGAGGCTTTTCCATTTGTTTAGGTTTACTTTCTTTCAATAAGTTCTCAGTGTATAAATCTTACACCTCTTAGAGTCTTTAAGATTTTATTTTTATTTATTTGAGAGAGAGAGAGAGAGAGCACATGCATGAGTGGGATGGAAGGGAAGAAGGACAGGGAGAAGCAGACTCCTTGTCAAGCAAGGAGCCCAATGCAGGACGCGATCCCAAGACTCCAGGATCATGACCCGAGCTGAAATCAGACACTTAACTGACTGAGCCATCTAGGTACCCTGCTTACACCTCTTTTATTAATTCCATAGTTACTTTCATTACAAAGATACATCTGAAACATTCCATTGATGACTAGGTATGTTAATGGTCCTCACTATATCTAATATGAGTATTCACATACAAATTCATCCTTTTAATTTTTATTTTTCACCCATTATACATCCATATTAATTTGGAACTTTAACCTGTAAACTGATTACAAAAATAGCAACCCATGACAGCTACCCCTACCCCTAACCTCCACTCCTCACCCCCAACACACTCACCTCACTTCTTTTCCTATTCCCTCAAGTAACCACTCTGAACTGATCCTTTTAATATGTCCCCATACATATCCCTAAACAACACACTTATAGTACCACTCCTTGAAACAAATACCAATAATTTAGTAAGTGTTGAAATCAATAATGAAAACTCTCAAAGCCTCTGAACCTTACCCAGAAGAATGGCCACCTCTTAATTATTGCTTACATGTACTTTATTACAGCTGGTACAGAAATCCACAATGTGATGGCAAATATACACATGGGAATAGTCTACTCTTGGAGCTTTGGAACAGCCAAGGATTATCCAAAGATGAGATACACCCTTCCCAATGACACTGGCTCCAGCTTTTACTCTGAGACACTCTCAAGATCCTTCCATCACAGACGCTCACATGAAACAAATGGGCTCAACTTCAATTGGTATACTAGCCCTATCTTGGGACTCAACTGATTCAAATGATATTGATGACTTGATACCAACTACTCTGGTAAATAAACATAAATATACATAAAATATACAAATCTGAAGCAGTAAAGATGGTTGAAATGTTCTTTCTTGAGAACAGAGAAATTAGTGAAGATTTACATGCCTAAATTTCTTAGGTGTCAAAGGTCTCTAAATGTTAACCATGTGAATTTAAGTATTTATCAAATAGTTAAAAAATAAACAAAAAAAAGAAATCTATTTTAACTAGTGAATAAATGAAACCTTAATAATACCACTTTTGGAAGTTTCTGAATGCCTGTACTACACACTGACCTGTCACCATGCACTGGCAATTCCATGATGAAACAGTATTCTTTCTAGAAAAGTAAACTTAAGGGTTCATGGAACAAGGAAAATCTAAAGACATTTTCCCCCAGGACTTGGTCTTCTATCACTAAAGGAAATCAAACATCTAGTCAACTCTAAGTTCTAACAGACGTCCAAGTAGAAAAGTAGATGGGAGATTCAAGGATTCTGTTATAACATGTGCCCAACTGTTATTTCTTTTAAGGCATCTTGTCTAATACCTCTGGCAAGTGAGTGTCAGGAAGTAAATCCTGGTCTAGATGATGATTACAAAAAACATGCCTGCCATGAAGAACTGGGAGTACAAGAAACCCAAAAGATTTTCTTTTCATAAACTAGTTTAAAAGGATGAATGAAATCACAGTACTACTCAAGTAAAACAATACTTGTTTCACTAGAATACCATGTTGAGAGTCAAGAGACGATTCTTCCCCCACAGCACTCACCAAAATAGGAAATCAAAGAAAAGTGTATTTCTCCAACAAACTTGCTTTATCCCTTGTATTCATTCTCTTGGAAAATGGCACTATCATTTAGTTGTCAAAATTATAAACTTGGCCATCATTCTTAACTCCTTCCTCCCACCTTCCTTCCTTCCTTCATTCAGTTACCAAAGACTGTGGATTCTATCTCTCAAATAGCTGTTAAATCCATCTGTTTCTGTATCTCCAAGTCTGGACTGCACCAATTCTATTCTCCCTGCCTACTATCTATTCTCCACAACATAACCAAAATTATCTTTCTAAAATGCTCGTCTTTTCATGTCACTCCCTTGCTTAAAATCCATTTCTTTAGCTTTAAGAGCTTTAAAATTCCAGGGACGCCTGGGTGGCTCAGTTGGTTAATCAGCTGCCTTCGGCTCAGGTCATGATCCCAGCGTCCTGGGATCGAGTCCCACATCGGGCTCCTTGCTCAGCAGGGAGCCTACTTCTCCCTCTGCCTCTGCCTGACACTCTGTCTGCCTGTGCTCACCCTCTCTGACAAATAAATAAGTAAAATCTTTAAAAAAAAAAAAAAAAGAGTTTTAAAATTCCAAATATTTAAGGAGAAGAACAAAAGCAGTTACAGACTTTCAAGAGTCAGGTATCATGAATATGGGACTTGGGAAAGGGCCAAAAGAAAAGATATGGATTAGTAAAATATCAGGAGGAGGGAGAAGAGCAGCAATGGGGACCAGGCTGTGATTAAAACCAATGCTAAAATTAAAGATGACATAAAAACTATTTTTTAAAGTGAGTAAATTGCCTTTGTGGCATATTAAAATCACAATATTGCTTCAATCATTTATGTTAGATTTTTCAATTCAAACACTGTTTACTAGAACTCCAAACATATGGAAAGCTTTGGAATTTCCACTTACATCCAAGAAGCCTCCAGTCCAAAGACTTGCTACAATTCTACTTCCCCAGTAACCTACTCTCAAGACACCACCTTCTCCACCTTCATTCAAAAACAGTTACAAAGTATTTATGTATAGAATAATATGTCTGAGATTTTTTTTCTTTGTTTGATTGTTTGCTTTTAAGAGAGGGAGAGATGGGAGGAGGGGCAAAGAGGGAGGGAGAGAGAGACTCTTAAGTAGGCTCCATGCCCAGCCCCAAGCCCAATGCAGGGCCCAATCTCACCACCCTGAGATCATGACCTGGGCCAAAATCAAGAGTCGAACACTTAACCGGCTAAACCACCCAGGCATCCCTGTCTGAGATTTGCTTTAAAATAATTCTGGGAAGAGAGCTAGTTCGGGGAGAGGAAAGATAAAACAAGCTCGGCAAAATGTTCATATGTAGAAGGTGGCTGGTGGATATGTCAGAGTTCATGGGTTAATTATACTACTGTCTTTATTTTGCATATTTTTGAAAATTTTCTGTAGTAAGTAAAACAAACCTAAAACAAAAGCCACCAAAAATTATAAGAAAAATGATTCAATGCTGAAAACATAATGCTTTTCTCATTCAACAAAGTTTCATACAGGACAAGTAGGTAGACTTTCTTATTTCAGGCATCACTTTGATATGATTCTGAACCACAATCAGAAAGGTTATTCTTTCAAATTCAATTGTGGAACAGAAAGACTTATACCAGAGTTGGAGAAACTATAAGACAAATCAAAGTTTATTTTTTGGTAACAGCTTCTCCAACTAAAATAGAGAAACCATATTTACTTTAAGAGAACTTTAGTACCATATTTCCATTGTTTGTTCCTAGACCCATTATTTAAAAAAAAAAAAAGGTTTCTTACAGTTAGTACCTATTTCACAAATAATTGATTTTAAACAGTCCCGATCTACATTAGAAGATAGACTATAGGGCATTTCATACTTCCAATAATAAAGTTTTTATGAATATGATCATGTTATTCCCATTATCTCTAAAACTAATCTTGGCTTGACTATACTGCTCTACAGCGGGGTTTCTTAACTTTGGCACCACTGACATTTTGGACTGGATCATTCTTTTTTGTGGGGTGCTGTCTGGTATGTTTAGAAATATCCCTGGCCTTGAGGGGCCTGGGTGGCTCATTTGGTTAAGTGTCTGACTCTTGATTTTGGCTCAGGTCATGATCTCAGGGTCATGAGATGGAGTCCCACATAAGGCTCCCCACTTAGCGGGGAATCTGCTTGAGATTCTCTCCCTCTCCCTCTGCACCTCCCCCCTCCCAGGCTTGCATGCTCTAAAAATAAGTAATAATAAATAAATCTATAAGAAGAATAAATATCCCTGGCCTCTAGTCACTGATGTCAGTAGAACTGCTGCCCCATCCCCTCCCATTAGTTGCTGATAACCAAAATGCTCCAAACACTCAAATATCTCCAAACCCCAAATATCTCGGTGGGGGGGGGGCCACAAAATTTTAAAAAAGGGGTTCTCCTATTGAGAACCACTGCCCTATAGCAATTAGTACAATATCTTACTTGCTTATTTAAAAATAATCTTATTTAGCTTCATAAATACATTTCCCTAATCTAAAACAGTGAGACACCTGGAATATGTGTATATATTGCTATCATTTCTTATGGGAACAGCTTCCTAGTCACAGAATCATAGAAGCATCTTAAATTATCTACTTTGGTCTTCTCATTGGGAACCATAGTCCAGGTCTGCAGCTATGTATTCAAGAGTTTAGAAGTTCCCTATAAGGAATTTTAAATTTTATGCCTTTATCACTGATAATCTTTGAAAAACTGGATCATCTGAATGAGGCTGAAGGTTACTAGGACATCTGCATGCCCATATTTGTGTTTACTAACACAAAAGTCATCAGTTTCCCTTGCTATCTTAAGCTAATCAGAAAAACAGAGGCAGCAATATAGTTGAGCCAGTAGAGGCCAAATGATATCATGATGCACCAAATAAAAGATTTTCAATAGTTTTAATAGAAGCAATGTATTAGGAGAATTAAATTATCATCTCATGTACAGTAGTCCAGGTGGCCAATGCAAAAGAGCCTACAGGATAGCAAGGAATAACATATTAATATTAGAAGCAGCATTTTAGTTTCAGCAAATCATTATTCATCACATTAATGTTGCTAATATGTTGGTTTTGTAGTTTTGTTTATACTTCATCTGTTTGGATTTATAGCTCTACTTGGATGCAGCAAAGGGAATTTCTATTCAACTTAATGTTTGTCTGGGGCTCCTGGGTGGCTCAGTCAGTTAAGCATCTGCCTTCAACTCAGGTCATGATCCCAGCATCCTGGGATTGAGCCCTGCATTGGGCTTCCTGCTCGGCAGGGAGTCTGCTTCTCCCTTTCCCTCTGCCTACTTGTGGTCTCTCTCTCTTCCTCTAAAATAAATAAATAAATAATCTTTTAAAAATTAAAAAATAATTGTCCAACACTATAGTTACTTATGTAATAAAAACAACATGGGGGGGGTGCCTGGGTGGCTCAGTGAGTTAAAGCCTCTAGCTTAGGCTCAGGTAGTGATCCCAGGGTGCTGGGATCGAGCCCCGCATCAGGCTCTCTGCTCGGCAGGGAGCCTGCCTCCCCCGCCCTCTCTCTGCCTGCCTCTCTGCCTGCTTGTGATTTCTTTCTGTCAAATAAATAAATAAAATCTTTAAAAAACAACAACAACAACAACAACAACATAGGGATACCTGGAGGGCTCAGTCGGTTAAGCATCTGCCTTCAGCTCAGGTCATGATCCAAGAGGGCTAGCATCAAGTCCCGCATCAAGCTCCTTGATCAGTGGGGAGCCTGCTTCTTCCTCTCCCTCTGCTGCTCCCCCTGCTTGTGCTCTCTCTCACTTTCCCTCTCTGACAAATAAATAAAATCTTTAAACAAAACAAAGTAACAACATAGTTTAAATCAAAACTTGCAATATTTGTCTCTCTTAAAGGATCTACAGATTACTCAAATTTGAAAATTACTGATCTTGCCCAATGCCTTCATTCTACACAGAAGATCCAGTAGTATTACTGTAGTTTGTCCAAAATCAAACATCTAATCACTGGCAAAGAGAACATTACAACTATAGGTCTATTCATGCACCGTTATCATATACTTTGGTGTCTTGTATAAATAACATACTTAAGTAAACATAACTCAAAATGTTTTCTTTTCACATTGCATATTCTAGATTAAACTTATAAATACAGAATGAAAATAAATCAGCATTAGAGCTACAGTACAGACTATAGCAGTATATTACTGTATATGTATTTCCCTACAAAAGAAGACGAGGCTAATCACTTTATTGAAAAACAAAGAATATATAGGTGTTACCCTTGATCATGAGAGATACCAATTCAGTATCCCAATCTCATACTTCATAAGTCTCCTTGAAATTTAAGAAGTTGCTTGAATATTGCATTTTTTATGTAATCATGAAACATTAGAAAATTTTTCCAACATTACAGAATTTATTACATTACCTACAGTACATTTATATCATGGAACACTTGAGTAAAGATAGTGACTATTTATTAAATGATATTGTATATGAGATTTGGTGTTAATGTGTTATATGACCTCATTTACTCTTCACAACAATCCTATAACTTATCTCCATTCTACAAATGAGGCTTATTCACCAGGTCGTGTAAGTGTTAAGCTGAAAAGTCCAGAATCAAAGTCTGATTCCAGATTCTAAGCTGAAGCTAATGAAAAACTGCTACATATTAAAATTCTAAGTGAATGAAAAGACATTCAATGTAATGCTATGTAATAACAGTCTTGACAACATTTAGAGGAAAAGTCAGGAAAGTTCTATACCAAAGTGTTAACAGTGAAAATATCATTGGGTCTTATTTCCCATATCTGTATTTTCTAATTAATTTATTTGCAGTGAATAAATATATCCTGCTGAACAAAAGAATCTTTTATTGATACAAGTCAAACAAGCCAACAGACTTATGGTATGCGATACAGTCATTCATGGCAATCTTAGCAAAAAGACCCCAATGCTCTAGTTACAAATTATGACTTAGGCTCCCAAGTGTTTAAAAATAAGAAATCTTGAGCACCTAGGTGGCTCAGCTGTTAAGCATCTGCCTTTGGCTCAGGTTATGATCCCAGGGTCCTGGGACCGAGCCCCACACTGGGCTCCTTGCTCAGCAGGAAGCCTGCTCATCCCTCTCCCACTCCCCAGGCTTGTGTTCCCTCTCTCTGTCAAATAAATAAAATCTCAAAAAAAGAAAAAATCAAAATTTAAAATAAGAAATCTTCCTTTCTCTATTTCTTACACTAAGTAGTCTCACCCAAAGAGGATTTACCTACAAGTAAGGGAAAAGAAGAAAAGTGTACCATTTCATAAACTGTTGTTTTCATGTACCAATGTTGAACATCTTTTGATGTGATGTTTACTTAATACATGGCAGTTTTCATAAAGCTTACCCACGACACAATTTGAGAATTAAGTAAGAAACTTAACAACTGCATTAAACATTAATCAGTTTAAAAAAGAAATACTGTATTTGTGAAACTTAATGGTTAATCACTTAAAGGACACATTCCTTTCACTATGATTTTAAAATCCATTTACCTTTGAAAGAAGCCTGTATTTGCTCAAAACATACGTCTTAGATGAGCCTGTAGTGACACAAATTATTAGCTCTTACTAATTTTAGTTCTTGGTTTTGAAGCAATAATATAAGCAATCACATCGGTAACAGCCAATTGAAAAAGAAAGCACTGATTTGGTAATGTAGAATAGCTATGGAATTATTTGCATGAAATTTATAATTAAAACTTTCTGCTCCGATCTACTTCTCATTTCACTATCAGAAACATAAGAAAAGGGACGCAGTTGGTTGGGCGGCTGCCTTAGGCTCGGGTCATGATCCCAATGTCCTGGGATGGAATCCCACATCGGGCTCCTTGCTCAGCAGGGATCCTGCTTCTCCCTCTGCCTGCCACTCTGTCTGCCTGTGCTCACTCTCTCTGACAAATAAATAAATAAATTCTTAAAAAAAAAAAAAAAAAGAAACATAAGAAAAGGGACATTAGAAACCCTAGTGGTAATAGCTAAGATATAAAACTACGAAATTGCTTAATACTCAAAAATAAAAGCCAAGTTTTTCTTTAAGCAAAAATCAAAGTACTCTGAAATTATAAATATTTGAATATCACTAGAGTACCTTCACCACACAGTTACAGTAAGTCAGGTCTCCCTTGCTTTATTAGTTTCTTATTGTCTTTGTAATAAATCTCACAAATTCAGTGGTTTAAAACAACACATATTTATTCTCATGAAATTCTGGAGGTCAGAAATTCAAAATGAGTCTTACTGGGCTAATAAAGTCAAAGTTCTAAAGGCTCTGAAAGGAAAATCCCTTTCCTTACCTTTTTCAGCTTCTAGAGGTCTCCTGCTTTCCTTAGCTCATGACCCCTTCCTCACATCACTCCAACCTCATGCTTTGGACATCTTTTCTCCTACTACTAAACTTTCATCTCCTGTCTCCCTATAAGGACCCTTGTAATTATATTAGACTCAACTAGATCATCCAAAATAATCTCCCATCTCAAGATCCTTAATCACAATATCCAAAGAAAGAAAATAATCCATTTGGAAAGCACTACATATTTCCTACACTTGGTTGGTACAAGTCTCTGGGAAAACAATTGGCCAGAGTTCAAGTCTAGAGAAGATTTGTGACTCAGCAGCGAGGTGTGCAAATACATTACTCTCAAGTCTCTGGAAGTAATGAAACTAAGTATTTCACCTTCTGCTAGTTCATGCCTATAGGCTTTCTCTATTTGATGAAAAGTAAGGGCAATAAAAGGCAACCTCATGAGCCAACCTTGTTACAAGCTAATCACAGTCATTCTGGATCCAAAAAGTACTCTGCTACATTCCTTATCCAAAAAGGCCCAAGGACAAATAGCTCTGTATAGATATAATGGGAAATAGTGAATAATATATACTCAGTATTTGCTATACATTCTGCACCAGCTTGTGACATATGTAACATATAAAAACTCGATCAAAAATATTACTGAGATTTTCTCATCTTACACTATCCTTTTGTGTGGGCATTCAATAAATAACATAATAGAGTATCATTATATGGCTTATAATGGGTTATCTAACTTTGTAAATAAATGGTAAGAAACTTTAGATACTATCAATCCATCCTCCCTCAGGCTAGCCGCAACTATAGTACTAAAACAAGGCTTAAACTGAATTTGAATCCTTTTACTTGCCCTGTGGCAACTTTCTGCTATCCAAAGAAGGTGACATGGTAATTAAGTAAGACTTCTTTAATCCCAGGATTTTATTTTTTTTTAAAGATTTTATTTATTTATTTGACAGAGAGAGATCCCAAGTAGGCAGAGAGGCAGGCAGAGAGAGACGGAGGAGCAGGTTCCTTGCCTGTGGAGCAGAGAGCCGGATGTGGGGCTTGATTCCAGACCTGAGCCGAAAGCAGGGGCTTAACCCGCTGAGCCACCCAGGCACCCCTAATCCCAGGATTTTAAAAGGCACTTAGCTTAGTTCACATAGGCAAAATATCCTACATTAGACAGAAAGTATTTTGTTCTTATCAACACTTTAGGCCAGATAAACTAAAAATTCTCATACTACAAAATATGGACAAATGCTGGTTGACAATATAACAAATACTCTCTAAAATGCATAACTGCGCACAAAGAAAAAACAGGAAGAAAATCCCCACAGGCCTAAAAATGGATTGAGAAAGGAAAACCAAAGCCCCCGAGGAAGTTGCCTGGTCTCGGTAATCTACAGGCTTAGGTTTTAGAACTCCCCCAGGGTAGGCTACATCAAATTTAAAAACTTCTGTGCATCAAAGTTCACAACCAAAAGAGTAAAGAGGCAACCCATGCAACTGAAGAAAATATTTGCAAATCTGTATCTGGTAAAGAGTTAAATAAAGAACTCGTGTAACCCAATAACAACAACAGAAAATCCAAACAACTCAATTAAATAATGGACAAAAGACTTAAGCAGACATTTCTCCAAAGAAGATATACAAATGGTCAATGAGCAGGTGAAAAGATAATGAACATCACTAATCACTTAAGAATTACAAATCAAAGTCACATGAGATAGCACCTCATACCCATTAGGATGACTACTATTAAAAATAATAAGTGTTGGGGCACCAGGGTGGCAGTTGGTTATGCATCTCCTCTTGACTTCAGCTCAAGTCATGATATCAAGGTCATGACACTGAGCCACACCATTAGGCTCTGCACTGAACTTGGAGCCTGGTTAAGATTCTCTGTCACTCTTCCTCTTCCCCTCCCCTGCTCGCACACAGTCTGTCTCTAACTAACTAACCAACTAAATAAATAAGTAAATAAGTGTTAACAAGGATGAGGAGAAATTGGAACCCCTGTGCATTATTGGAGGGAATATAGAAAGTGTACAGCAGCTACAGAAAACAGTATGGTGGTTCCTCAAAAAATTAAAAATAGAACTACCATATGATCCTGCAATCCTACTTCTGGCTATATACCCAAAAGAAATAAAAACTCAAAGAGATATCTGTACATCCTTTTTTTTTTTTAAAGATTTTTTATTTATTTATTAGAGAGAGAGAGAACGCAAGCACAGGCAGACAGAGTGGCAGGCAAAGGCAGAGGGAGAAGCAGGCTCCCTG
>ML111839.1:50010-63960 GCA_003697995.1 Taxidea taxus jeffersonii
GAGCAAGGAGCCCGATGTGGGACTCGATCCCAGGACGCTGGGATCATGACCTGAGCCAAAGACAGCTGCTTAATCAACTGAGGCACCCAGGAGTCCCTGTACATCCATTTTTATACTAGCATTATTCACAATAGCCAAATGGTGGAAACAACCTAGGTTTCCATCAATGGATGAGTGGATAAATAAAAAGTGGTACATACATATAATGGAATATTATTCATTCTTAAAAAGGAAATTCTGACATATGCTATAACCTGGAACTAGATAAGTGAAATAAGCCAGTGTGATATGTAGTCAAATTCAGATATACAGAAAGTGGAATGGTGGTTGAGGGGAGCTAGCAAGGAGGAATGGGGAGTTAGTTATTCTTTAATGGGTATAAAGACAAAAGAAGTTATTTATTTTACCACAATTAAAAATTTTAAAATGGCACCTGGGTGGCTCAGTTCATTAAATAATTGCCTTGGGCTCAGGTCATGATCCTGCAGTACCGGGATCAAGTCCCACATCGGGCTCCCAGCTCCACAGGGAGTCTGCTTCTCCCTCTGACCTTCTCCCCTCTCATGTTCTCTCTCACTCTCTCTTTCTCAAATAAATAAAATCTTAAAATAAGTAAATAAATAAAAATTTAAAAATAAATAAAAAACAACCAGCAAAGGGCTAGAGAAAAAAAAATTGAGCCATAAAAGGTAAGGTTACAACTAAGATCCTCCCATAAAGCAAAGAACCTTGAAGTGCTACATCTTCAATGAAGGAATGAATTATAAGGAATTTATTCATATCACAGGAATATGACAAGGAATTATATCTTTAATTTGGCCTCCATTCAAATACTGCATAAACACTGTCAAGCTGAGAAATACAGAAAGTGGTGCTGAGACACAACAACCTTGGACACACAGAAAAATCAACTCAATATATCCCTGGAGACAAAACCTGCATGGGCCACACAAAATTACAACATACAGAAACCCAGGGAAACTAAGTTTATTATTCAAAAAAAAAACACCTGAGGAAACAATCCATCACAGATAATGTTAGCCAATTAACCCCAAGAATTTTGGATACTAAAACCATCTGATGCAGACTAAAAGGAGTATTTAAGATGAACAAAGACAGGGGCAATGGCAGGCTCAGTCTGCAGAGCATGCAACTCTTGATCTTGGGTTTGTAAGTTCAAGTCCCACATTGAGTGTAGAGATGACTTAAAAATAAAATCCTCAAGAAAAGATGAATACAGACAAAAAATTTTTGAAAACCTTTTGAAGATTATGAAAATTATAGGTATATTTGAACAAGAGCCTAACAGCTTCTAGAAATGAAAACTAGTATCTAAAATGTCAAATTCATGGTTCAAATGGCATATGAGACACACTGAACAATCAGTAAATCAGAAATCAGATATAAAGAATTATCCAGGATGCAAAAGAAAAAAGTGTAGAAAGCTGAAAAGGAGAGATGCTGAACAAAGATACTGGCAAAGACTGGGCTACGTCTAAGCGAGTGTTAAATAAAAACCAGTAACAACAACTAACTTGGAAGAATAAAATGTGAAATTAAAAACAAGATTAAAAGAATATTTTGTGGAGCGCCTGGTAGCTCAGCCAGTTAAGCATCCAACTCTTGACTTTGGCTCAGGTCATGATCTCAGGGTTGTGAGATCGAGCCTCATGTTGGGCTCTGCACAAGTGTGGAGTCTGCTTAAGATTCTCTCTCCCTGAGTCTTTCACCCACTTTGTCCCTCTATTAAAAGAATAAGTACATTTTGTATGACAGAGGGAATGACAGGAATAAAGCAAACTAAAGTTTCTGGACTGTATGAAAGAAAGGTAGAGATACTGATTAAACTTTAAGTCAGAAATGTATGTTAAATTTGTAAGGGAAAATATTACTATATATAAAATACATAACTTCCAAAATCACAGAGGAGAAAATGAGTATAAAGAACATATTTTCAGAAGAAAAAGCACAGAAAAAATAGAGTACAAAGTAAGATGGCAAAAATAAACAGAAATGGAGACAACTTCTAAAATGTCAATTTGAGGAGTTCTATGGATGCACTAGCCAGCAAAAACAATTACAACTGATGAAAACTATGAAACAAAAAGTAACCAACTGTTTTTAGAGTTTCTGGAAATTGTCCTAGAAGTATGTAGCAAATAAAGAGCATTTATTCAAGAAAATCTACTACATCTCTGCAAGACTAGCAAATATCTGTGGCATTTGAGCCACAACGGACTCCCTTCCTACCCTTCCCCAAGATCAGCATGATGGAAGCTCTACTTTGGGTGAAAGTAACCAAGAATGTAGGCCTTCCTTTGCCCCCAACTCCCAGTTGAAGACTATGGTATCTGCCTAGAAGGAGCAGTCTCCTATGAGAAGGATTTCTCATACTTCCATATCTGCTGCAGAAGCTCTATAGAGGCAAGAGCCTCTGAAAGGTCTAGGGGTTCACTTCTTCCACTCAGCCTCCATTCACAGGGAGAAGTTCTACCACAGCAGGCAGGCTAAGAATGCTGGGATCCCAACTACCCTTACCCCAGTTTGCTCACACAGTGAGGTTTCCACGAGAAAAGAAGCTGAAAAGACCAAGCAGGAGTGTCATTCCAAAAGAAGAGGCCAGTATCTTCATTTTCAGATCAAGTGTAGAGGCAGAAGTTTAGTGCAAAAGTAGAGGCAGGCCATAAGAAAAGAGAGAAAGAGAGAGTTGAAGCTCTTCCTAAAGGAAATGACTATTTAGAACACACTGCAGGGGAAGTTTAAGCCTTAAGGCACTACAGAAAACAACAGAGATTTTTGGGGTAAGCAATTATGAAGACTCTATGAGAGTAACGAGCTAAATCATAGAAGAGCTAGAATTTAACCAGAGAGAATCAAGGAAAGAGACAACCAAAAAGACTCCTCCTGAGTTTAGAATGAACCTCAAAGGCTGGCTTCAAAACTGCCCTGCAATGAAGCCCAAATTTATTTACTTGATAGACAGAGATCACAAGTAGGCAGAGAAGCAGGCAGAGAGAGAGGAGGAAGCAGGCTCCCCACTGAGCAGAGTGCCCGATGCGGGGCTCGATCCCAGGACCTTGAGATCATGACCCGAGCCGAAGGCAGAGGCTTAACCCACTGAGCTACCCAGGTGCCCCATGAAGCCCAAATTTAATTTCATCAGCCAATGGAACAAATTCATGCCACAGCATTACTGATAACAATAAAGCAATCAGCTGGCAATCAGTGGAGGCTAACAGCTGGGTGTGATACCTAAAGAGGCAGACAGTATAACAGAAAGAATAGGGAAACAAAAACCACCATCATCTTAGGATGATTCTGCTTATATCAAACTGTCACCTCTGTAACAGTATTAAAAGCTACATACTGCAGAAGAAATAAACTTCACAAAAATGGTCCAGCAAAGTCACTAAACAAACAAACTAGCAAACGACAACATCCAGCTTGGTCAGTTAGTGTGTGGGAATTGGGGGTGGAATATGTACCCTCAGTTGCTACAATATGTTATTTAATTATTTATTTGACAGAGAGAGATCACAAGTAGGTAGAGAGAGGAGGAAGCAGGCTCCCTGCTGAGCAGAGAGCCCGATGCGGGACTCGATCCCAGGACCCTGAGATCATGACCCGAGCCGAAGGCAGCAGCTTAACCCACTGAGCCACCCAGGTACCCCTGCTACAATATGTTATTTAAAATGTACAGTTTTTAGATGTCCAACAGACATGAAAAGATGCTCAAGCTCACTCATCATCCAGGAAATGCAGATCAAAACTACAATGAAGTATCACCTGACACTTGTCAGAATGATTAAAATCAACAACACAAAGATATGGAGAAAATCTTGAAAAATCTTGAAAGTCCCAAAAGAAAAACAGCTCCTCACTCACAACGGAATCCCAAAAAGATTAACAGCAGATTTCTCATCAGAAATAATGAAGGCTACGGAGCTCCTGGGTGGCTCAGGCAGTTGTGTGTCTGACCTGATTTCAGCTCAGATGATGATCTCAGGGTAGTGGGATGGAGCCAAGCATCACAGAGCCTCCTTGAGATTCTCTCCCTCTCTCCCTCTGCCCATCCACCTGCTCAAGCTCTATAAATAAATAAATAAATAAACAAACAAACAAACAAATAAATAAAATTTTTTGAAGAAATAATGAAGGCTAAACATCAGTGGGATGACATATTCAAAGTGCTGGGGAAAGAAAAAAGCAACCAAGAATTATATATTCAGTAAAACAATCTTTCAAAATGAAGGCAGACAAAGACATTACAAGTTAAAAAAAAAAAAAACTAAAAGAATTTATTGCTAGCAGACCTTCCTTACAAGAAAGGATATTATTTAGCCTGAAAGCACATGACCCTAAAAGTAATTCAAATCTACATGAAAAAAAAATCAAAGAGCTTCAGTAAAGGTAATTACATGGTCATAAAATATAGTATAAAAGCCTATTTTTATGCCTATTAACTATTTTTAAAGTAGCTGAATGAAACAATATGTATATATTTGTATTATTGAGAATATACATTTATGGAGATAATATATTTGACAATAACAGCATAAAGTGAATCAACAGGAACAAGTTTGTACTGGAATAAGGAAATGACAACAAAAGGTTACTTGAATTCACAGAAACAAATGAAGACAACAAATGCTAAATAAGAAGGTTTAAAATAGGGAATTTTATAAACTCTATACTTGCTCTCATCTTCTCTCAGCTTCTTTAAAAGGTATAAAATTATATAAAGAATTATAGAACACTGTTAGGTTTGAAATTTACATAGCTATAAAATGTGCAGTTGACCCTGGAAAAAGAGGGTCACGGTGCCATCTATTCCCCCTAGTGGAAAATCTGTGTATAATTTTGGCTCCCCAAAAACCTAACTATTAATAGCCTCCTATTAATTGGAAGCCTTATCAATAAACAGTCAATTAACACACATTTTGTAATGTTATATGCATTACTCTATTTTTATAATAAAGTAAGGTAGAGAAAAGAAACTTATTTTAAAAAATCATAAGGAAGAGAGAATACATTTATAGTACTAATGTGTATTTATTGAAAACAATCTGCCTGTAAGTGGACCCATGCGGTCCAAATTCATGTTGTTCAAGGGTCAACTCAATAATAATAATAGCATAAAAGGAGAAAAGGAGATAGAGGTAAATAGAAGTACATTTTTTTAAAAAAGATCTTATTTCTTTATTTGACAGAGAGAGATAGTGAGAGAGAGAAGCAGGCTTCCTGCCGAGCAGGGAGCCTGATGCAGCCCTCAATCCCAGGACGCTGGGATCATGAACCCCCTGAAGGCAGACACTTAATGACTGAGCCACCCAGGTGCCCCAATAGGAGTACATTTAGATGCTTTACTGGAGTTAAATTAGTACAAATCTGAAGTAGATTGTGCATTTTAAAATAAGCTGTTGGACACTCAGCAAGAAAATAATCCAAAAAATAGTGAAAAAATCATCAGAGGAATTAAAATGTTACACCAGAAAATATTCAGATAATGCAAAAAGAAAGCAGTACAGAATAGAGGAATAGAAAAATAAGACATCACGTGCTAGGTCATAAAACTCCCATCAGTAAATTTAAACAAGATTGAAACCATAGGAAGCATGCTCTCTAACCCTAAAAGAATGAAATGAGAGGGTGCCTGGTGGCTCAGTTGGTTAAATTAGCTGACTTCGGCACAGGTCATAATCTCAGGGTCCTGGGATTGAGTCCCCCATCAGGCTCCCTGCTCAGTGGGGAGCCTGCTCCCCCCTCTCCCACTAACCTTGCTTGTGCTCTCTCTCTGTCAAATAAAAAATAAAATCTTAAAAAAAAAAAAAGAAATTGGAAATCAGTGCCTGAAGGAAATTTGGAAGATGTAGAATGGAAGATATTTTGGGATGAATGAAAACGAGGACACAACAAAGCTTATGGAATATAACTAAAGTGGTGCTCAGATGGAAATTTATAGCTATAAGTGCCTTGCATTAAAAAAGATACCAATTTGGGGCACCTGGGTGGCTCAGTGGGTTAAGCCTCTGCCTTCAGCTCAGGTCATGATCTCGGGGTCCTGGGATCAAGCCCCGAATCGGGCTCTCTGCTCAGCAGGGAGCCTGCTTCTTCCTCTCTCTCTGCCTACTTGTGATCTCTGCCTGTCAAATAAATAAATAAAATCTTAAAAAAAAAAAAAAAAAGGCCACAGAGGATATGATTCTATTATAGATGTGTCCAGAATAGGTAAATCTATAGACAGGAAGTAGACTATTGGTTACCTAGGACTGGGAGGATTGGGGAAAATAGGGAGTGGCCGACAATGGGTATGAGGTTTCTTTTCGGGGTGATGAAAATGTTCTAAAATTGACTGTGGTCATATTTGTACAAGCCTATGAATATACTAAAAACCACTTAATTGAACACTTTAAATGGGTGAACTGTATATTTTGTCATTATAACTCAATAAAGCTGTTAAAATGAACACACCCAAATACATAGTAAATACGTATAAACATATAGCGCATTTCAACAATACTACGACTTTTTTTCACGTTTTAACATCTTTGAAATCAAAATGCATCTACCTTCAATGGAATCTCTGAGAGCAAAGCAGCAATTGACACAGTTGTCATTGCCGGTGCAAGCAGGAACTTGGTTTTCTCCTCACAGTTTCTGTTCAACTGCAACCTCTTCATTTCCTTCAACAAACCACTTACTGTTCATTTTAAGAAGTAAGGATCCTCTTGTTGTTTAGACCATCCACTGATACTGAGATCAAGAAAGTGCCGGCATCAAGAGGTGCAGAATATGTGTTAGGAACTTGGAAGAAAACTCTAGAGACAATATTGAAGCATTTTCTAAAAACACAAGATGGGGGGACCTGGGTGGCTCAGTTGGTTAAGTGGCCAGCTGTTGATCTCAGCTTGAATCTTGATCTCAGGGTTTTGAGTTCAAGCCCCACCTTGGGCTCCATGCTGGGTGTGGAGCCTACACGCATACATACATACACACAAATATAAACACAGGATAACATCTTACGGAAAAACATAAATATGCACAACTCTGAGTAAAAGAATGACTCACAAGACTTGGGCTCTAAAATATGAAGAAATTTTAAAGTTACCTTAAGCAATTTATTTCATTTATATATTCCTTTTTATATGTGTCTAATGGTGACACTAATCTTTTAAAATATCTAGAGGCGCCTGGTTGGCTCAGTTGGTTTAGGATATGACCCTTGATTTCAGTTTGGGTCGTGATCTCATGGTTTTGAGTTCAGGCCCAACTTTGGGCTCCACACTGGTCAAGGAGCTTACTTTAAAAAAAAAAAAAACAGGGGCGCCTGGGTGGCTCAGTTGGTTAGGCGACTGCCTTCGGCTCAGGTCGTGGTCCCGGAGTCCTGGGATCGAGTCCCGCATCAGGCTCCCAGGTCCATGGGGAGTGTGCTTCTCCCTCTGACCTTCTCCCCTCTCATGCTCTCACTCTCTCTCTCAGATAAATAAATAAATAAAGAAAGAAAAAAAATTAAAAAAAAAAACAAAAAACTAAATTTTTCAATAAGCATTACATTAAAATATTGCAATGACAAAGTATTATGTCATTGTTTAATCATAGTTTATTCTTTTTTTTTTTTTTAATTTGACAGACGGAGATCACAAGTAGGCAGAGAGGCAGGAAGAGAGAGAGGAGGAAGCAGGCTCCCCGCTGAGCAGAGAGCCCAATGCGGGGCTCGATCCCAGGACCCTGGGATCATGACCTGACCCGAAGGCAGAGGCTTTAACCCACTGAGCCACCCAGGCGCCCCAATCATAGTTTACTCTAACTGCTACATAAAATGGTCTGTCTTATAACTGATGGCAATAATATATAACATATTAGTAACAATGAGTGTGAATAAATGAAATTCATCATTTAAAAAATTATCATATGGCTAACTCAGTTCCTACAATGCATACAGTTCAAGATAGTTTGTCTAATTGTAATTTCTCGGAATTCTAACATAAATTGAGAATTCCTAAATTCACTGAGATTAAACGTAGGTTTTTAAAGATTTTATTTATTTATTTGACAGACAGAGATCACAAGTAGGCAGAGAGGCAGGCAGAGAGAGAGCGGGAAACAGGCTCCCCGCTGAGCAGAGAGCCCGACTCGGGGCTCGATCCCAGGACCCTGAGATCATGACCCGAGCCGAAGGCAGAGGCCTAACCCTGTGAGCCACCCAGGCGCCCCCAAATCAACAATTATCACAATCTTTTGTAGAGAAATTCTTCAGAACCTCATTTTATTGACTATAAAGCACATTTTTAAAGAAGACATGTCTATCTTGCAACCTGACAGGAGAGGTTAATTATTAAAATGCCAAACTGACTTCATAGTCAAGTAGCTTCATTTAAGAGGATCTAGGATTCCAGAGGCAGAATTTAAGAAAAATTTCATGGTAATTTTATTTTGTGCAGAAATAAATTCAATTTTTTAAGTCATTTTTTTTCTCTTCTCTAGTTCAAAAACTGACTACTCTTTATTCCCAACCCTTTTTTCCCCCTCAGAAACTTTTCACTCTAAAAAACAGTCATTTTAGGGATGCCTGGGTGGCTCAGTTGATTAAGCGGCTGCCTTCGGTTCAGGTCATGATCCCAGCGTCCTGGGATTGAGTCCCACATCCGGCTCCTTGCTCGCCAGAGAGCCTGCTTCTCCCTCTGCCTCTGCCTGCCTCTCTGTCTGCCTGTGCTCTCTCTCTCTCTGACAAATAAATAAATAAAATCTTTAAAAAAAATAAAAATAAAAAACAGTCATTTTACTGTGATAGTTTCTAAGTTCCTTTAGAGGTTGTTTTTAAAGTTGATCTGCTCATCTAACATGTGCCTAAATTAAAAGCTAAGAGCTTTTATTTTATAATAAATAAATATAATAAATAAATATAATAAATAAATAAATAAGAACTTTTATATAAATATCAAAACATGCTTATCCGAGTCTACAAAAATCTTCTTGGGATTTTGGTAAGAATTGCATTAAACAATTAATTTTGGAAGATTAAAAATAAAGAGTTGAGTCTAACAAGATGAAAATGAAACAACCAATATACTCTCTTCCAAATTAAATAGACTTCTATTCATTCATACATTCTCTTTTAACTCCTGAAATAACTTTAAATTTTTTTATATATATAACTTTAAATTTTTATTTTAGAGGTAATAAAACTTACGTGATAAATTTTATAAGTCACAAAACTAAACTTTAGGAACCTTGTGATTTGATTAAAGTCACTAAAAAAGGGGGGGCATATTTAGCACTCAAACACAAATCCTGAATCTTTTATTTTTATCCTTTATAAATTCATCAGAACCTAATATGCCAGGGACAAAATAATTAGAACTGATTTGATACTAAACCCACTGATTCAGTCAAATCAAAATACATATTCCTCTCATAAGACTTCCAACTAAGGGGCATCTGGGTGGGCTCGGTCGTTAAGCATCTGCCTTTGGCTCAGGTCATGATCCTGGGGTCCTGGGATGGAGCCCCACATCTGGCTCCCTGCTCAGTGGGAAGTCTGCTTCTCCCTCTCCCACACCCCCTGCTTGTGTTCCCTCTCTCACAGTCTCTCTCTCTCTGCATCAAATAAATAAATAGTAAAATTAAATAAATAAAAGACTTTCAACTAAATTCTTAAAGAAGCAAGATTTCATGTGGTACTGTATTAATCTCTGGGTCTTTACCCTGTGTCTCTCTTTTCTTCTCTGTAAACTGTAAGTAGTATTTTCCTGAGGAAACTCCAGAGCTAACCGGACCATTAGAGACAGCAGAAGAAAAACTTTTAGATTTTATTTATTTATTTATTTATTTGATAGACAGTGACTACAAGTAGTCAGAGAGGCAGGTGGGGGGGGGGGAGCAGGCTCCCCGCCGAGCAGAGAGCCCGATTCGGGGCTTGATCCCAGGACCCTGAGATCATGACCCGAGCTGAAGGCAGAGGCTTTAACCCACTGAGCCACCCAGGCGCCCCAGAAGAAAACTTTTAATTTGGAAATCCCTAAAGTCCTAAACCAAAGTAATCCATTAAAATAAATAATTTTATTTATTTAAAATAATTTGAGTTTGAAACAAATAATTCTTTTTACATATAGAATCTAAAACTAATCTACAATGATAGAAGTGGGTAAATGGTAGTCTGTGGCCACAGGTAGAAGAGATTGCCTGCAAGGAGCACAAGGGAACTTTTTTGAGTGATGAAAATATTCTATCTGCTTGATTATGGTGGTGTTATATGGATATACACACATCAAAACTCAGTAATTATACATTAGGTTTATTTCATTGTATGATAAATTATACCTCCATAAAGTTTATGTTAAAAAAGGAACAGAAGACCCAGAATGGAGACCAGGCCCTATAGAGTCAGCCCCAACAAGAACAATCTTTTCTGATTAACACTTTTATATCTACTGGTCGTTGGAAAAGTGTTTAATGAGCTTATTTAAATCAGAAGAAATAGAGCTGTTAAAACACAGAAGTTCATCAGAAGAACCACACAATGTTCAATAACTTGGTTTTCAAACATAATTGATCAATACCAATCAGAAATATAGGACCAGAGGCAATAAAGTAGTATCCAACCAGTTTTACAGAGAGACAAACAGTATCGTTCTGAAAGTTCAGTTTTAATGTTCTAACTACAGGATTCTGAAATCCCCTAAGAGTACTTTTGAAAAAAGAGAATTATTTTTGAAATTATTTGAAGGTAAGACTGAAAAGTACTCAAGGGTTTGAGGCGTCCAAGCAGCCCTAACTATAGATTACTAATTTATGACTCTCTAAACATAATGAATAAACACAGGCCTTCTGCTTTTTGCATATTTGATATCTAGCAACATTGAGAAGCCATCCAAAAAAACCTCATATATGAATGGCAGAGACTGTGGCAAGCCTTGATTTTACCATGTATTTATAATGCTAATTAGTTGCTAAGGCTGGGTTTAATCTATCTGAAATCTGAGAAAATCTTGTTATACTCTTCCTATTGAACATAAAAATAAAGGAAAGGGAAAAGAATGACATAAAAGTTACTCTGAATTTCCAACCTTCTCTTAGTTTTATTCCAATGGAAATAAACTTTAAGAAATGAAAAATAATAGTTCAGATTATTTTTATTCTGGAAAGTTTCAGAGCTTCTGTAAGCTTTTACCACAGGTGAAAAAGGGGTTCCCTATTTCATGTGGAAACTTATTTATTTGACAGAGAGAGATCACAAGTAGGCAGAGAGGCAGGCAGAGAGAGAGAGAGGAGGAAGCAGGCTCCCTGCTGCACAGAGAGCCAGATGTGGGGCTCGATCCCAGGACCCTGGGATCATGACCTGAGCTGAAGGCAGAGGCTTTAACCCACTGAGCCACCCAGGAGCCCAGGGGTTCTTGATGAAGTCATTTGCTTTCAATATTTGCCACAGAAAGCCCTACGGGTTACTAAAATAATCTTTTAAACCTAAGCCACATCGCAGGAAATAATAACTTCATAGGAGAAGCTGGCATAAAACAGAACAGAAGGCTAATAAACTTTTCCTTCCCTCCTATTCATTACTCTCTCTCATCATCTCTCATCTTTTACACTACCTCTAAGGAAAACATTTGCAGATTTTGCAACATTATGAACAAAATTGTTTTCATCAATACATTTGTAAGTGGTCAATCAAATTAACTATGCTATGTTACCAACAACTAAATTCTCAAAAGCTGAGTTTGTTTAGGCAAAGCACAGTATTTTCATTAAATGTTTGTTCTCCATGCCCTAATTGTTAATTCTTCCTAAAGGCAAAAAATCACATTCACATCTCTCATTTTTATCATACTTTACAAATCTGTGGTCATTATTGACTCTATGTAATGGCTACTAATCAAAGTATCTAGAGTGAACTTGTGCTATATAGAAATACAGAAAATCCCCTGAAAAATCACATTTTCTTTATATAGCAAAAAATAATTAAATCAACTTACAACTTCATGGCAATTACATTCCTTAGTTACTGTAAGTAGACTGTGCATTTTTTCATTTAGAAATATTAAAAGTATAACCTGAAATCTGTTTGGGGGAATGCAACCATTTAAATGCAAATTATGATTATTCCCTACTGCATACTCTTCCTAATGAAAAGGTATAATTACCACTTGAACATTTTGAGGTTGAGCAGTGTATGCAGGAACTCTCAGTCCAGGTGGTGAACAGAAAATATTTGGGCATGTGTGCTACAATATGTTATGCTACCTTTCAGCTATGAGACCAAGCACAGGTTCACCTTTCAAAATAACTGGATTTCCTAGCTATGCAATATATTAAATTGCTGCATAACCACAAGGAAAATATAACATATCTGCATGTAAATTCTATTCCCAATCAGCAACCATCCTCCCCCAGTTGTTGTTTTTTTTTTAAGATTTTATTTATTTATTTGATAGACAGAGATCTCAAGTAGGCAGAGAGGCAGAGAGAGAGAGGAGGAAGCAGGCTGTCCGCAGAGCAGAGAGCCCCATGCGGGGCTCGATCCCACGACCCCGGGATCATGACCTGAGCTGAAGGCAGTGGCTTTAACCCACTGAGCCACCCAGGCGCCCCCCGCCAGTTTTTTTTTTATATCTTTAAGTCACAGTTCTTTCTGCAGCCAAGATTATACTGCCCATTAAATTGAATTAATGGACTGCTTGGCAAACCAGAAACTGGCTCAAACACCACAGCACAACGAAGGAAGAGAAAGTAAACTGGAATATATTTCTACAATGCCCTGATTTCTTAAATCATTTAGTGGAAGTGAAAGCCACAGGGCAGGGAAGGCAAAATATGTGGCTAGTCAACATTATGTAAATGTGGAGTGGATGCCAAAGGAGAAAAAGCTTGCTCTTAAGAATAGAAAAATCTAACAGTTGAACCTAATAAACTCTGCTTATTTACTAACGGTAAATGGCTACTTTTAGAGAAAGAATCTGAGAATTTAGGTTAACTCACTATCAGGTGGTTCTCTTTGTGTATGTGTGTGTGTACTGGTTAGCAGGGCAGGGGCTGTGGAGGGGTGTTGGTTATTATTACCTTCTATCTCTCAAACATTTCTTTAGTCTTCCATCTCAGATTGTATGACCCAGTCATCTAAGGCAAAAACTTAACCAGCTGAGTAATATATGACAATACCTGAAAAAAGTAACAGCCTTTCCCACTGTCTCTTTATCTCCAGTGTTACTCTTTCTCTTGACTGCTGAGAATGATCTATCTAAAGGGAAATCTGATCACCTAATTCCTCAGTTTTAAACCCTTCAATGTCATTCCACAGTCTATAAGATAATCCCAAACTCTAAAGACAGTATGCAAAATCCCCCCATTATCAAACCTCTCTCCCCATTCCACCTTGTCATGGTACACTTTCAACTAGTTTTTAGTTCCTTAAAAAATAAATAAGCCAGACTGCTTTACACGCCTTTAGACACTCATATAGCTCCCCTAACTCAAATGCTTTTCTCTTCCTCATCTTGATAACTACCTGGAAACCACTTCTCAATATTTCTCCTTTACCCAATTCAAGACCCAGCTGATCTCCTGGAAGATTTTCCTAAACCCCTAAACTGGATTAGGTGCCCAACTTGTGTTCTTCCCTATCTCCTTGATATGGTAAGCAAAATAATGGCCCCCACATATGTCAACACTTTAATCCTCAAAAATCCATGAATATGTTACCTTACAGATAGCAAAAGGGACCTTACAGATGTGATTAGGGACTTTGAGATTAAGATTTAAAATCATCATCCAGGGGACGCCTGGGTGGCTCAGTGGGTTAAAGACTCTGCCTTCAGCTTGGGTCCTGATCCCAGGGTCCTGGGATCGAGCCCCACATGGGGCTCTCTGCTCAGCAGGGAGCCTGCTTCCTCCTCCTCTCTCTCTCTGCCTGCCTACTTGTGATCTCTATCTGTCAAATAAATAAATAAAATCTTT
>ML111839.1:64360-77495 GCA_003697995.1 Taxidea taxus jeffersonii
TTTAAAAAAAAAAATCATCATCCAGGATTACCCAGGTAGGCCAATCTAATGACAGGAATCCTTAAAATCAGAAAACCTTTCCCAGCTGCAGAGACACAGAGAGATGATAATGACAGAAGAATGACCCACTGCTGCTGGCTTTGAAGATGGAGGAAGTAATTAGGAGCCAAGGAATATGGGTCATCTCTAGAAAGTAGAAAAGACAGAGAAACAAATCCTTCTGTAAAGTGTCCTGAAGAAACACAGCCCTGTTGACACCCTAATTTTAGCCCAGTGAAATCCATGTCAGATTTCTGACCAAACAGAACTGAAAGATAATAAATTTGTGTTTTTTCAACCCACTAATTTTATGGTAATTTATCACAGCAGCAATAAAATATTAATATTTTGGGGCACCATTTTTATGATGCTATGCTATTACTGTCTATTTCTGCTCAAGGGTGGGAGCTCAAGCTTACTCAAAATTGTTTTCCAATATCTAGCTCAGTTGCTGTCTCTAGAGATGCTCAACAGTATTTTAGAACTGATACAGGTTCATAATTTAATTCTAAAGATCCTTACTACTATAATTGAAACATTCTTCTTCAATTCAGAATCTTAACTAGCAATATGAATTGCTTTCATTTCTACATTAGTCATTCTAGGCACAGAGACCTATTAATACTAGTTTGCTTCTTCTGACTTGTCTCCCTGACACAGTCTGCCCATGGAACTTGCATGTATATAGCTTTTTCTTAAATCAATTTTCCTGTTTCATATCACATACTATATTTTTTAAAATCATATATATGTTGTCATCAGAAACACATTTTTAGTTCTATCAATTCCAAGATCCATTAAGAACTATTTTATTTATCCACTGTGATTTTAACTTAAGTCTCTTGAGTATCTGACAAAATAAGTACTGGAAGTTCATCTCTTAAATCTAGGATTTAGAAATATTCAGAAATGGGGTGCCTAGGTGGCTCAGTGGGTTAAAGCCTCTGCCTTTGGCTCAGGTCATGATCCTAGGGTCCTGGTATCGAGCCCCACATCGGGCTCTCTGCTCAGCAGGGAACCTGCTTCCCTCCCTCTGTCTTTTCCTGCCTCTCTGTCTACTCGTGATCTCTGTCAAATAAATAAATAAAAATCTAAAAAAAAAAAAATTCAGAAATTGCCATTTCACAACCCTCTAAAATTAGCATTATTTTCCCCTCTTCAGAGGCATGCTCACTGCTATAATTCACAGTATCAGCTGACATTTTTGAGGGTGTAATATGTGCCCATCTCTGCGGCATTCTTAATCTTTACAATGACCCTTTAGGTGATTCTACCTAACTTTATAGAGATGGACGAGGGGGGCTCAGAGAATTTAAGTATCTTGCCTGAGATTAATCACACAGCTCAAAAAGTAGGAGAGAGAGGAATTCAAGTCCAAAATCAATTAAAGAGTAAAAAGAATAAATTTCTTAGATCAACCCTTATATAGTTTATTCTACTATTCAAAACTGGAATTTGGGAAAAGTCAGCTTTCACCTTGACAAAGAGTTTCCTGACTGGCAGGTACTCATGAGGTATGGCAGTGGCTATCATAAAACACCAAAACATCCCCATCATGTGACAAGGTGAGAAGAGGTATTCTGGCCATAAGATAATTTCATTTTCTTTGTCCCTTAAAATACCTTTTCTAAGATGAAGATAAGACTGTAAATCATATCAGCCTTGTGCAACTTTCCTATCAACTAATACTCCCATTTTTCAGGAGGTAAAAAGTAAAAAGATTCTAAATTTCATGCTCATTTTGTGGTTTAAGACTGGTTTCATATGCAATTCAAACCTCTCATTCAATATCTTCTGAAGCCTCTCATTACTAATGGTTAGCATTTACACAGGCTTAAAAATGGACTGTAAAACACTGGCAGTATTGATCTTCACTTCACCAATTAGCTCTGCAATCTTAAGTCACCTCACTAACGCTCTGGTCCTTGGTTCTCTCATCCATAACACAAGAAAGTTAGATTAGATGAAGTTTCTAAACCTTTTCCTAATTCTAATATCCTAGAATGGCACTAACATTTGCATGCTGCCTGGCATTCTACCGAGCTAAGTATGGCTGATAGAAACTTAGAAGAAAGTAAAATATAATTAAAAAGCTTCAGAGGGACTACGTTTGAATCTCAGTGCTATCACTTGGGCAAGTCTTAGTTGCCTTGTCTGTAAAATAAGGACAAAAATTGCCACCTATGATTCTTTTGAGGATTAAATTTTTAAATACTTCTTTTAAAAAATGCATCTAAAATAATGTATGATGCTAAGTAACTACTCACTAAATATTCCTTTCTCTTATAGTTTGACTAGCATTATAACCACGTTTTTCAAAGAAGCCATTTTTTGAAACAAGATTTTAAAATTTTGTAGGATTTAAAGATAATGGAGTATCAAGAATGTCTTAGTTTACTTGGGCTGCCATTTACCATAGGCCATATATGGCTTAAACAAAAGAAATTTATTTTCTCACAGTTCTGGAGGCTACAAGTCCCAGAAGATGGTCTGACAGAATTGGTTTCTTGTGAAAGCTCTCTTTCTGGCTTATAGACAGCCACCTGCTCACTGTGGGTTCTAATGTTCCTTCTACTTCTTATAATGGCAGCAGCCTTGATGGATTAGAGGTCCACCTTTATAACCTCACATAATCTCTATCACCTCCCCACAGGACCTATCTCCAAATACTACAGTCACATTGGAGGTTAGCACTTCAACATATAAATTTTGGGAGCATTCAAACATTCAGTCCATAACAATTTGTGTTACTTTATTTTTGTACTGAGAGTTTATTTTAAAGCAAAGTTTATAAATTTCAATCAAATCTCACACCAAGTCTCTAAGATGAATAGAAGTACTATGATCCTACATGGAGACCTGAGGAACAGACGAGGAGAGGTTAAGTAGCATAACCTTATGACACAATTGAATAGAAGCAGAGTTACAAGTAAAATTTGAGACATCTAACTTGGAAGCTCATTCCATTAAATAATACTACATTTTTTGAAACTTCTATTTCTAAGTGTAGTATCACTGTCCTCTCTCACATTACTTCTTAAATCTGCCCTAAAATTCTGTTTTCAATAGAAAATTTAAATAATATTAAAGAAAGGGAAAAATTTTAAATATGACTGAAGTTCTCAAAGCCAGGAAAATAGGTTAAATAGAGCCATGAAAACCAGGGTTTAATTAGCTCTATGGTTTTGTGATTTCTGCTTTTAGGGAAAGCCAAGAAACTGACACATTCAGCAAAGTCTTTGGCTTATTTCTTGACCAACATTCATCAATGAGGCTCATCCACCCACAGACAAGCTGGAGTTAGATAATTATTTCCAGTAACTGAAAGTTGCCTATTCATGCTTTCAGAAAAGAGAAATAGATTACTTTAATAATTATATTTCACTTCCTCTGGATGGCAGAGATTTTACACACCATCTCTTTGCGTGGCAAATACTACTATACAACTATATCTGTAGACATCATACAGTATAGAAGACTGTTTCAAAAAACATTCTCATGGGGTAGGGGTGGGGGGAAATAATTCTTCAGCGGAGAAAAATATTGGCTTATATTTGGTATTACTCCTCAGACCACTTTATCTAGGCATTAAGTTCTTTTCCTTTTTTTAGAGATTAAAAAAAATGTAAAACTGATGATGTTATTCCAATTTTTATCCTTTAGCGCTGACATGCAGGCTGGCACCTCCCAGAAAAAGTGAGAAACTTCCTATTCAAAAATAGCAATTTTTATGGGGTTTTCTGTGCGTTTCGGAGGGGAGGGAGAAGGAGGGAGATGGATCACATTGTACTTGTCCTTACATAACCAAATTAAATATTTTATTTTTTTTCTTTCCCTTTTTCCTTCCCTTGTAACATGTTTGTACTCACTACACAAAAATGTAGTACCTCCCTGTGTTTCTTCATTTGGAAGGGGGGGTGGTGGTGACTTCCTGTTGTCAATCTCTAGATTACCTTGCCTGCCATCTCTTATTTGGCTTTCAGCCCCTTCACTGCCTGTGTTATAATTTTCCTGCATCAAATTCCTTCTGTTGTAAATACCTGAGAGTTTCCATTTTCCTGTCGGAGTAAGACACCTACTGAAAAAAAAAAAAAAAAAAGCAAACACTTACTTTGCAATTTTATCATTTATTGTTTTTTGAAACATTAATTAGCTTTTTCATATACTTATTGCTTTAACATGCTTCCTCAAGTAAAAATCTTAATCTTGAATTCATGGACTGTGAGATCCTAACTCTGACTTCTTGGGGCACACACTGAAATCAGGATGGGGAGAGCAGAGGAGAGAAAACGTGGGCACAGAAGGTCAGTGAACCAAATGGGAGTAGCAAAAGCTACTCATGTAACATGCTAGCTATGACAAAGTAATGTCAACCAGGCAGTCTCTTTGAATACAGCAAAAGTATTACTAAAAACAGGTCAATACATGTATTGGCAATGCATACAGCAAGCAATGATAATGCTATTATATAACCTCTAAAAATCAAGACTCCCATTCATCCAGTGAATTATGCAATTTCTTCAGAGGCTCCCCAAACTGACTAACAATCCAAAAGAAGTTCTTTATGTATGAGTAATTGTTAGTGGCTATAACTTAGAGCAATCTACTGAAAATATAATTCTTAAATACTAAGAGTACAAAGATAGATTGATACCACAATACAGTACAAACATTATTTTAGGGGGGAAAAATGGAGAGTATTATATGGCTCATGCACACCTCTTTCAGGAATTGGTTTCAGTTGGGCTAGTATTCCTATAGCAATACTTTGACACACTCTTTGAAAACTTCTGGCCAGCAAGAAAAAGTCCCAAGAGATCATATTTAGATTGTTTATGTTTCAGCAAATCAAACTGCTTCGATAGGCACAAACTCATAATGATGTAATACTAGTAACAACATCAGCTAGCAATTAATTAAATAGTAGTTACTATAATCATGTGCCAGGCCCTTTTCTAAGTGCTTTCTATACTTAACTCATCTAGTAATTCCCGCAGCTCATTGGGATAGGAACTGTTACTTCCCACTCCACTTCCACTATTACAGACCAGGCTAAAAGACAGTAAGAAAGTTGCCCAAGTTCACATTACTAGTAAGTAACAGCTAGAATTTAATCCCAGGTAGTCTGATTCCACAGTCCATGCTCTTAATTATTATACTATATTCTGTCTCTAATTTGGTCAAGGTAATATAGGGAACTGGGTGGTGAAATCAGGAATTCAATACAAGTCTTGAGCTACATTTAATGAAAAACATATTTAATCATGAGACTTAAGAGGTTATAATTCTTTAGCTCTCCCCTTTTAAGCCCTTAGAAATCTTTACCATCACCAGCAAACAATGCCTGTGCAATTAGCCAATGGGCATAGCACAATATGGAATCCCAGTGCCATCTGTAAGTCAAATGGTACATAACAAAAAGAACAGTGTTTATGGTCAGAAAAATGTGGGTTAAAGTCTCAACGTTGCCATTAACTGGCATTCTGCTATTAAACACAATGTAGGCTCTGGAGTCAGACATACCTGGGTTGAAATCCTAGCTGTAAGATCATTGTGTAGAGTGGCAAAGTTTATATACAGTACAAGGGCACCTGGCCAAGAAAGCAAAATGGGGCTGAAATTCCGCCTCCTTTCAGCTCACCAAGCTATCCACCCTACCGGTGCTGGTGCCAGGAAGAAATGACACCTAACACAAGCCCCCAGGCTACTACCTAGAGTAGTGTGGCAGCCCAGAAGTTTCAGTTATTTCATTGGTTCACCACAAGGGGCACTTTTTTTTTCGATTTCAAACAAAGGCTTTTTATAAACTAGAGGTGATTCTGCCTACTCTGTACTAGCTATGTAATCTTGGGCAAGTGACTTCATCACTCTAAACCTCAGTTTCTTCATCTGGAAAAAAAAATGTGTTAAAAATAGTACTTGCCTCATAGTGTGGTTTTGAGGATTACATAAAACAGTACAAGTAAAGTGTTTAGTACAGTGTCAGGCACTCAACAAATGCTCAATAAGTTGTAATCAATAAATCATAACCATGTGTAGCATCACAACCTGAGACTCAGATCCCTCTGACGTTAGAATGAATATCTTCTACCTCACAAGACATTTCCATGAATGTTGAATTGTGATGAGAAGGCATTTTATAAACTATGACATGTTTATTGACAATTTTGATATAAAGAATTAGCAAATACAAAAAGTTCTTGGTACCCGGTATTTACTAAGTATTTAGTAAGTGAAACAAATGTTAAGTGGTATTGTTGCTGTTAGTATTAACAACTCATTAAATTTTTTTTGCATCATCCATTCATGTTTTGGATATTTCTTATTTTAGGGAGGATAATCATGTTCATGGATCATCTTAAATTGTGAGAAGAAAACTATCTCATTACAGAGATCTGTAAACAGTACAAATCTAAGGAGCCTAAGACTAAGTGGTATCCAGTCCCCCCCCCCCAAAAAAAATCCTACAGCCTATCTGATTTGAACTAACTTTAAAAAGAAAAAAAGAAAAGAGGGGCACCTGGGATGCTCAGTCAGTTAAGTGTCAGACTCTTGATTTCCACTCAGGTAATGATCTCAAAATGGTGAGAGAGAGCCCAGAGCCAGGCTCAGCATTCAGTGGGGAGTCTGCCTGAGATTCTTTCCCACTCCCCCGCCCCCCTACCCCGCTGTCACTTGTGCACAATCTCTCTCTCTCTGTCTCTCTCTCTCGCTGACTCTCTCTCTCTCTCTCAAAATAAATAAAGCTTTTAAGGTCCATATATATAATGGAATATAACTCAGCCATCAGAAAGGATGAATACTCAACATTTGCATCAACATGGATGGGACTGGAGGAGATTAGGCTGAGTAACATAAATCAAACAGAGAAAGTCAATTATCATATGGTTTTTACTTACTTGTGGAGCATAAGGAATAACATGGAGGACATTAGGAGAAGGAAAGGAAAAGTGAAGGGGGGAGGAATCAGAGGAGGAGATGAATCATGAGAGACTGTGGACTCAGAGAAACTGAGGGTTTTAGAAGTGGGGGGATGAGTGAGCCTAGTGGTGGGTATTAAAGAGGGCACATATTACATGGAGCACTGGGTGTTATATATAAACAATGAATTTTGGAACACCACATCAAAAATTAATGATGTATTTTATGGTGACAAACATAACACAATTTTTTTTTTTAAATAAAGCTTTTAGGGCGCCTGGGTGGCTCAATGGGTTAGGTCTCTGCCTTCGGCTCAGGTCAAGATCCCAGAATCATGGGATCAAGCCCCACATTGGCTCTCTGCTCAGCAGGGAGCCTGCTTCCTCTCTCTCTGCCTGCCTCTCTGCCTACTTGTGGTCTCTGTCTGTCAAATAAATAAAGTCTTAAAGAAAAATAATAAAGCTTTTAAAAATAGAAAGAAAAATCACATCAGAAACACTAAACCTTCTTGCTTAAAATTAGAGTCTCTCAACAGAAAAGAAATTTATATCCACATGACACATAAACCGCCAGATTTACACACAGTGGCATAACTACAGTTTCTCTGAACTTGGAAACAGCATTCCTCAGAAACTGCCTGTTGATCCATTTCAAACTCAAAATGGATATTTGACCTTGCTCTTTTAAGAAAAAGGCTCTTTCCACCCTTTGGGATATTTAAAGTTTCTATTACCATAAATTCTAAGCTTATAAGTCAGCTACAGCAGCTATAACTCAGCTACACTGAACACACACCACAGGTCTGCAAACTAGAGGATTTAACAGCCTCCAATTCTGCAACAGAATGAGGTTTATGGTGACCCATGCAGCGGGCAAAACCTGAAATTTAATGAAGACCTAAGATTGCTTATACGTGCTTCATCTCTATCCTTCCAATGTGCTTATAAGTTTTGTTGTTTTGTTGCTATTCACAGTTAATACCACCACCAGAGTGCTAGTTACACAACTACTGATACAGTACTAAGGGAAGAATGTTTTCTCGACTTTATTAATGCCTGCATCTTCTTAGCACTCAAGCATAAAGCACATTCCATATTTACTGTAGATTATTCTCTACATCAAGATATTTTGATGGAGGGGCCTGGGTGGCTCAGTTGGTTAAGCATCTGCCTTCAGCTCACATCATGATCCCAGGGTCCTGGGATTCAGAGCCCCACATCGAGCCCCCTGCTCATCAGAGAGTCAGCTTCTCCCTCTCCCTCTGCCCCTTCCCCTGCTTGTCTCTCTTTCTAATAAATAAATAAAATCTTAAAAAAAAAAAAAGAAGAAGAAGACATCTTGATAGGATGGACACCAAGAAGCTCTGGATTCAAATCTGAATTGGTCACTAAATAGTGTTGTGTCCTCAGCACATAATTTAACCTCTGCAGGTCTCCTCTGATGTAATATATGAAAGAGATTTTTTTTAAATTACAAAGTGATACACATATGGAGATGATTATTTCTGCCAACAGTATGTCATACAAATAAGTATAAAAACCCCTGCTTAGGTTTTTCAATTCACTATAAAGGAAAAGTTATGAAAGTGCTTAAGAATAGAAACATTCGGGGCACCTGGGTGGCTCAGTGGGTTAAAGCCTCTGCCTTCAGCTCAGGTCATGATCCCAGGGTCCTGGGATAGAGCCCTGCATCAGCGGCTCTCTGCTCAGCGGGAAGCCTGCTTCTCTTCCTCTCTCTCTCCCTGCCTGCCTGCCTCTCTGACTACTTGTGATCTCTGTCCGTTAAAATAAATAAAATTAAATTAAAAAAAAAAAAGAATAGAAGCATTCTACAAATTCAAGACTTATGAATTATATCATCTTTTAATTCTTTTTTTTTAAGATTTTATTTATTTATTTGATAGAGAGAGGCACAGCAAGAGAGGGAACACAGCAGGGGAGCAGCAGAGGGAGAAGCAGGCTTCCCACTGAGCAGGGAGCCCAATGTGGGGCTCGATACCAGAACCCTGGGATCAAGACCTGAGCCAAAGGCAGATTAAGCCACCCAGGTGCCCCTATCATCTTTTAATTCTTTATAATCTTATTATAGCACCCACTAGAGGTATTTTACACAAATGGCTCAAAGGTAACCATAGTTTAGAAATTTCTAGAAATATAAGTATTTCTTATATATGACAGTGGGGATAATTAGCTTCCTCAGTAATATTATCTGTTTGGCAATACTTGCTGCTTTCTTTTGGCATTTTTAGTAGTATTTTATGTGGCACATGCTACTTCTACAAAGGAAGTAAAAGAAAAGCCTCAAATCTGCCTATCCTGACATCTCTCATGGGTACAGAAGGGAAGCAATATTGCTTCCATTAAATAAATGAGAAAAGTCTTGGCGATCATTTAAATAAAAAATGAAACCAGAACTAGAGCAATAAATAGGCTAAGTATGCTGTCCATTTTCCTAGAATACACTACCTTCCTTGGGGTAGGACAAACCTCCACGGCAAAAAAAAAAAAAAAAAACCAATAAAAAAAAATTTCCCTGTCCTTTCTCACTCAGGCTTCTCTGCTACCCATATGAGACATCTGCACAACAGAGCACAAGAAGCAAAAAGCTTGTCCCATAAGGCATAGCGAGTGTTTAACTTCATAAATCTTTGTTTTCCACTTGGAATCTCTACAAACCATATATAAACTGACCTCCATTAAGATCAAGGCCAGACTCATGTGACTCACACTGCTTCATTTGGGAAGGAAACCCTGGACATCTGGCAAAATAATCTGTCAAAGACAGGGCTCCCTATATCCTGAACAGGCAGACGAACATGACTGTTAAATGTCAAGTATGATACAGAGTGACTACTGCAAATGTGCATTTACCTTATTTTTTTTTTTAAAGATTTTATTTATTTGACAGACAGACAGAGATCACAAGTAGGCAGAGAGGCAGGCAGAGAGAGAAAGGGGGAAGCAGGCTCCCTGCTGAGCAGAGAGCCCGACCCGGGGCTTGATCCCAAGACCCCGGGATCATGACCTGAGCCAAAGGCAGAGGCTTTAACCCACTGAGCCACCCAGGCGCCCCATCATTTTCTTTATTTAATGTGCATTACTGCTAAACTATAACATCTCTAATCTAAAGTACACCTCATATATAAAAAGCATGGCCACTAAGAAACAAAACCACCACCTCGACTGGCTTTAAAAGCCAACTAAGAAACCAGCAACATAAGGATAGTTTAAGAATTGCTCAGTTTGGGGCGCTGGGGTGGCTCAGTTAGTTAAGCAGCCGACTCTTGGTTTTGGCTCAGGCCATGATCTTAGAATCAGGAGACTGAGCCCTCTGTCAGGTTCTGTGCTCAGGAGGGAGTCTGCTTGAGATTCTATTTCTCTCTCTGCCCCTCTTCCCTCTTGTGTTCTCTCTCTAAAATAAATACATCTTTAAAAAAAAAAAAGAACTGTACAATTATCCCTTGGATAATGCAGGCATTATGGGCACTGACCCCTGCACAATCAAATATCTGTGTATAACATCTGACTCCCCAAAAACTTAACTACTAATAGTCTACTGTCATCCAGAAGCCTTACTAATAACAGTTGATTAATACATATCAAAGGATACAATGTATATTTTTTAAAGGATTTACTTATTTTATACAGGGGGAAGGGGCAGAGGAAGAGAATCTTTCAAGCAGACTTGTGTTTATAATATTGTGTTCACATATAAGTGGACGCACGAAGATCAAATCCACATTGTTCAAAGGCTAACTGTATGTCCCTGGTAGTGTACAAATATGTTGTCATTGGGACAATATTTTGCCAACAATGTATGGCAAACTGACATGATATACAAGCTAAAAATGGCTCCTTATCTAGACATGAGGTCTACATATGAAGTAAATGATTTGGTTAAAATACTAAATATGTTTCAGCTGCTGAAATGCATCACCAATCTGAATTTATACAGAGAACATATTGAGTCCATAAAATTTACCAAAACAGTGTACAAACTTTCAGAAGGCAGAAAATGAGGAATGGTTTTTTTTGTGTTTTTTTTTGGACCAGATATTGAAGACTTTTGCATCTGACAGATCTGTGCTCCTGTGGCCATGATTGAATAAGAAATGCATTTTAAAACCATTTAAAGTGAAATTGACATTTGAAACTCATCAAGGTGTAGTTTATTCTTGTGAATTTTTTTTTAAAAGATTTTATTTATTTATTTGTCAGAGAGACTGAGCACAGGCAGACAGAGTGGCAGGCAGAGGCAGAGGGAGAAGCAGGCTCCCTGCCAAGCAAGGAGCCCGATGTGGGACTCGATCCCAGGACGCTGGGATCATGACCTGAGCCGAAGGCAGCTGCTTAACCAACTGAGCCACCCAGGCGACCCTATTCTTGTGAATTTTCTTATATAGTCTCTCTTTTATGAAAACTATATTTGAGCTTCTGGGGAGACAAGTTGGCCGACTTTCATGGTTCATAGAAAATCACTGCTCCAAATCTCACATGGGACCATTCTCCTGTGCCAATTTCCCTTTCCTGTCACACAACAAATATTCTGGGCTCCTGGACCTAATTCCAACATGTGTGTGAAGTGGTTTCCCAGTCTACCAATAAACAATTCTTGGATAGCAGCAGGTTATGCAGTAATTCAACTCATTTCTCACACCATCTATCTGGAGACAGTGTCAGAAATTCAGGAAAAGCCAGATGGAAGACATGCATAAGGCAAGGTATGTGGGAAGGGACAAGGAGCTTCTATGCTCTCTCCCAGCATATGATTCTCCCCCCATCTCCACATTTTACCAACCCAGAAGCTCTGAACAAAGATTTTTGAAACAGAATGTCTAAAAAGATATGGGTGCCTGGATGGCTCAGTTGGTTAAGCATCTGCCTTCAGCTCAGGTCATGATCCTCGAGTCCCAGGATTAAGTCCAGCATTGGGCTCCCTGCTCAGCCAGGAGTCTGCTTCTCCCTTTTTCCCTCTCCCCACCCAAGCCCTCTCTCTCTCTCTCTCAAATAAAATCCTTTAAAATAAATAAATAAATAAAAAATAAAAGATTAAACTAAGGACCCTTGATTTCATGTCAGAATCCACTGAAAGAGTTGTTTCATCAAGGACAAATATTTAAAACTATAATTATATAGAAAACATTTCAACTTCATCTTAAGAGCTCATTTTAAATAGAAAAATAAATTAAAGATAACAATGGCCAACTTATAGTAGGAGAAACATGAATAGCTAATATATTTTTTAAATGCTCAGCCTCACTCATAATCAGAATAATTAAAAAGATTATAAAATTCCATTTCATATCCATTACATATATAAAAAATAAAAAATCTGGGGCATCTGGGTGACTCAGTCAATTTAAGTAGTTGTCTTCAGCTAAGGTCATGATCTTGGGGTCCTGGGATCAAACCCTGCATTTAAGTTCCCTGTTCAGTAGGGTGATCTGCTTCTCCCTCTCCCTCTGCCCCTCCCTCCCAACTCATGCTTTCTCCCTCTCACTCTGTCTCTCTCAAATAAATAAAATCTTTTTATTTTTTAAAAGACTTTTAAAAATGTATTTGAGAGCAAGTGAGAGGGAGAACAACACAGGTTGGTGGGGGAGGGGGAGGAAGGGGTAGAGGGAAAAGCAGACTCCCTGCCGAGAAGGGAGGACCCTGGGATCTTGACCTGAGCTGAAATGAGCCACCCAAGCACCTGATAAACAAAATCTTAAAAAAAGAAAAAAAGAAAAAAAAAAAAACAACCTGACAACACCAAGTATTGAAAAGGCTATAGAGCAATGTAATTCTTTTTTTTTTGAGCAATGTAAATTCTTATACACTGTTGTTCAAAAAGTAAATTGGTGTGACTAGTTTGGGCAGCATCTAAGAAAAATTCCAAATCCTATACCCTAGCAATCCTGCTCAGAGGCAAATGCCATAGAGAAAGCCTGGGCCATGTACCCAAATAGAAATGGACAAGAATGTTCACAGCTACATTTTTATTATAGAAAAAAAACAACCCACCTGGAAATAGCTGCCTGTCAACAAGAGAATAGAAAACAAGTGTTCAAAAACTGAATAAATGAATAAACAAATGAATTCATTTGCTGAATGAATGACTCTAAGGGATGAACAACAGTGTTCTCAAAGGAGGTCACAGACTCGGGAATCCGTGAGACAATACCAAAAGGTGT
>ML111840.1:0-44531 GCA_003697995.1 Taxidea taxus jeffersonii
AATAATCTTCATGCCAAAGTGGCCTATCTTAGGGTAGCCTACCTTTGGCCCCTACAGTCCCTACTCCAAAGCATCCTTGAAGTTTCACAGATAACCTACTGAGCTGGTAGATAGATAGCTTCATCTTGTTGAACCCACAGAAATTATCTTAATACTGCTTTAGTATATTATAAGCTATTTGGAGCTTTCTATTAAGCATCTCTGTAGGAGTGCCCACAATACTGACTCCATTTTTGGCCTTCCGTCTTGCTCATGTTCACATGATGACCTTTCTTTGGGCTATGTGTTCTGGGCCCCTTGGAGATTAGTAGACATACTTTAGAAATATCCACCAAGGCCAGGATGGGGAAGCTTGCTTTGATCGCCCATGAATCTGTTAGAGATAACATAATCTTTCCCCCTTCCTGATGCACAGATGGTGCCACAAGATCTAATTAAAGGTTAGCTGTCAATTAGGTACATGCAAACTCTTTAATCTCACTACAATGCCCTTCTGCATGTCCCCTCACTCTGTAAAATTGTTACTGAATGATCTATCACAGCCACTAACTTAGGAAACAAATGGTAAGTCCTGGCATATTGCCCTGGCCAACTGCTCCATCCTAGAGAATCCCAAAATTCTGGACAAATAAAAACATAGTTCTTGGATGGGTTTGCCAGTGATGTTACTGAACAAACTTGGAAAAACCAATGCAACAGAAGCCAATGACTCAAGAGATGAGGGTTTGGAAAAGAGAAAGGGGGCAATTTATTTCATGTGCCCCCAACCAGGGGAGGTGGCAGACTCAGGCCTTAACAACCAATGCCTCCACCACCAAGATGGACACCTAGAGTTTTATAGAGATAGGTTTGGGGAGGGAGACTGGTATATGCAAGACAGCAGCCAGAGAGCATGGGATCATGGGTGGTATCACTGTATGTTCAGCCCATAATCATAGGCAGGGAAGGGATCATGCAGGGTGTGGTCTTCTATGCATTCAGTCATTGCTATTGGGGATTTTATGGTCTGGTGGTTGGAATGTTCTAGTCATTGCAAAACATCTTCATCAATGTCTTAAGGTCTTAAGTGTGATATGAAATATGCACAATGGGTTTTAGTTAGAACATGAGTTAAGTGGTCTTGTCTATTTGTGGTTCTAATTACTAGGGTCTATAGTTGAGCAAGAGGGCCCATTGACAAAATCTGTGGACTAAAGTCTGGACTTTGCAGAGAATAACTATGCAGCTGCCACGGAGAGCCATCTGCCTGATTTCCTGTCAGTAAGTTACCCTGAATAAAACTCTGTGTTAAGTGTATGGGGTTACCTGCTTCGTGTTCTGGTCTCAAAGTGCCTTCTCAGTGTGGGGGATACATTACTGTCTCTCCCCCACCTTCTAACAATATTCATAAGAAAACATATTTGGAACACTATTGTAAAAGGCAGGAGGACAATACCAAATATGGCTTCCTCATTAACCCTACAAAATTACTCAAGAGGTGGTTAGAGGTAGAACAGACTATGTATATTGATTTCTGAGCATCCCTGGAGTCTAAAATGTACAAAGCACATTCTTCATCATTCTTTCACTCTCAGTTTCATTATCAGGCCTCCATGTACATGTAACCAAATTTTGGGGGGTCTTCCTCCTATTAATCTGTTTCATGTCAATTTCATAGACCAACTAGAAGAGCCTTGAAAAGTAGAAGAAATTTTCTCATCCCCAAAATCTGGATTCAAGACTCCCAGTTATCTCTTAATGAAGGGTACCCTAGCTAGCCCACCTGGCCCTGCCCTAGCAAGACAGTTCAGATTCCTCCAACTTTGCCTTCAGAGGAAATATGAGCATTTGTTGAGTTTAGGGCTTGAAATAGGAAATGCCATGGTCCCCCATGGCCCATTCTTGAGATCTGGCCTCACCCTAAACTTGGTCTGTTCCATCCCCTGCCTACCATGACCTGTATGACCTACCATGACATATGCACCCTACACAACCTGTCAGCTGACCCTTGGCAGCCATGGTACATTTGTACATTTGCAGGCCTGGCAGAGATTTGTTATGTAAATGTAATGTCACTTTAAACTGCAATGAAAAGAATGTTTTTATTTCCTTGCCATCAGACCAAGCCCCAAATTTTGTTTTCACTGTGTTAAAAAGAAAACCACAGGTGTAAAATGACTTCACTTAAGCCAAGTCCCAAAACCAAGACTTGCTACCTAACTGAACTGCAGGTTCACTTCCCAGGAGGGTAAACTTTCATCAGTCAGTGAGGAAAATCTGGATCAATACCAGCATAGACCACTTCCACTCCACTTGAGGATAACCTTTCCTAAACAATGCATTCCTTGCTAACAAATTCCTTCTTTCTTCCTTTCCTTTCCTTCCCTTTCCCCTTTCCCCTTCCCCCCTTCCTTCCCTTTCTTTTCCTTTCCCCCTCTCTGCCTTGTCCAAGGAACACTTCTTTTAATGACTTTCTTGTCCCATCCTTCTTCTATAAAAGCCTTCCATTCTGTACAACTCCTTGGAGCTTCCTTCTCCTTGCTAGATGGGATGCTGCCCAATTCATGAATCATATAATAAAGACAATTAGATCTTCAAATTTATTCAGTTGCCATTTTGTCCATTTAGCAGATTTGGTGATGGCATTGGGAACCAAAGCAAACTTCTGCCGGCATTTGGGGATAACGAGAGACACGGGAGTGGTGCCTCAAGAACACTTGTAAGTCCAGTCTTTCTCACCATTTCCGAGAGCTGTTGGTAAGCCCCTCTCTATTTCAGCTCTGCTATTTCGCATTCAAGCTACCATAATTAGCGTTCCAGTCCAGGTTAATCGGTGAGTCTAGATTGACAGGAGGCTCTAACAGAGCCCTGGTCCTTAGCTCTTGGTTCAGTCCACAATTCCACTTTGGAATCTTTGTCCCAATTTCTTATCTGCAGCCTCCCTGAAGGGAGTCTGCTGGTGTAGCCCATATTGGGAATTGCTGGTGGTGCCTGTGGCCTTCTCTTGGCCAGTCTGCCATGACATTTTGGTTACTGCTGGTAATGTTGAGGTGTGCATGTTTATCTTGTGTTGTGTAAATAAAGGCTAGTGCTAGCTGAGATCTCAGAGGTCAAAAAGCCATAAAAATTGGGGGACACAGTTACCCATCTAGTTGGTAACAATTAGCTAACACTTAGGAGTTACTAGAGGGCCTACCATCTCCAGAAAACTCTCATGTTAGATTAAGTTTGTCACGGACTGGATTAGATTGCTATTAGGTCATCCACCAACTAAGAAAACTATTATGCAACAAGGCATACTATAAAACACATGAGATCCCCAGCCCCAAGGCAGCTCTCTCTTAGTCTTAGTTTGCCTCCAAGAAACCCAAAGACCTAGCTAAAGGAGATGGGATTCTTTATATACAGAACTGAGGAAAGGGATTCTTTATATCCCAGTACCTTCTGGCAAACTTACTTGTTTTATGTTTCAGAATAGAAAAATTGTACTGAAAACAACATGGAATTACAATGGCCATTATGGGGAACATTCCAACTAGATAAGATCATTTAAAAAGTGCACTTGAAAGCCATTCCCAAATTAAGCGGAATGGGACACCTGTTTTAACTGGCAAGCAGGGACGCCTGGGTGGCTCAGTTGGTTGAGCAGCTGCCTTCGGCTCGGGTCATGATCCCAGCGTCCTGGGATCGAGTCCCACATCGGGCTCCTTGCTTGGCAGGGAGCCTGCTTCTCCCTCTGCCTCTACCTGCCTCTCTGTCTGCCTGTGCTCTCTCTCTCTCTCTCTAATAAATAAATAAAATCTTTAAAAAAAAATTTTTAACTGGCAAGCAGAAGCCTCCCAAAGGTTTCAAAATTCCAAAAGTTTCATTAAAAGATTTGTGGCAAAAAGTGATTTAGAAAGGGAAAGGACACCTAAACAAGACTACAGGACTGACATAACTCCTCCCACTGCTCCCCTCTGTCCTTTGTTACAGGCTTTCCTTCTCCTTCAGTGCCTGTGGTTCATGGTCACACTGCTTTGGAGAATGAAGAGGTAGACTAGATAAAGTGGAGGACAGCAGAGCAAGGTTTATTAAGCGATAGTAAAGTTTATCGAATGATAGGGTACAAAGCTCCCAAAGGGGGAGGGGACCTGAGAGGGTTGCCACTGGAGTTTCTAAATTTAGGGGTTTATAGTGGGCTGGTTAGCAGGTTATTTTAATCTGATTCATCCACCATGTGCCTGTCATCCAATTAGGTTTTTGTCATCTATCTGTCACATGGGAAAGGATGGGGGAGCTCCTTCCAGGGGGGTGTGAGATCCTTGTAAGGGTGGTTTTCTCTTAAGGCAGCGGCCCCTTGTCCCTGCCTGCCTTTCTTCCAACTATCCTCATCAGTATTCATCCTAGGGATCCTGTCTGAATTGCTTTCCTACTCTTGAGAGACTGGTAAAGTTACTGTTTGTTTGATTGTAAGTAGGCTCCACACCAGCATGGAGCCCAACCTGGGGCTTGAGCTCATGACCCTGGAATTAAGTCAGATGCTTCCCCAACTGAGCCACCCAGGTGTCCCAAAAGTTACCTTTTAAAATAAGATCCTGGGACGCCTGGGTGGCTCAGTTGGTTAAGCGGCTGCCTTCGGCTCAGGTCATGATCCCAGTGTCCTGGGATCGAGTCCCACATCAGGCTCCTTGCTCTGCAGGGAGCCTGCTTCTCCCTCTGCCTCTGCCTGCCTCTCTGTCTGCCTGTGCTCGCTCTCTCTAACTAATAAATAAATTAAAAAAAATCTTTAAAAAAATTAAATTAAAAAAATAATAATAAAATAAGATCCTGTGGGGCGCCTGGGTGGCTGAGTGGGTTAAGCCTCTACCTTGGGCTCAGGTCATGATCCCAGGGTCCTGGGATCGAGCCCCGCATCGGGCTCTCTGCTCATCGGGGAGTCTGCTTCTCTTACTCTCTCTCTCTGCCTCCCTCTCTGCCTACTTGTGATCTCTGTCTGTCAAATAAATAAATGAAATCTTTAAAAAAAAATTAAAATAAAAAAAAAAAAGATCCTGTGAAGAAAAAAAAAGACAAAAGAGAAAATTAATTAATTTGTTGATTCATGAAACTAAGACCCCCTCAGGCTACAGGTGCCCTTCAGATCTCTGTCACTCCTTAGTCAACTTAAAGAATTTCTTAAACTTCAGGAGGATTCTCAAGAGTTTGGGGGGGAGGGGGTTGGGGGAGGGTTGAGGCATTTCTTTTTTAATTTTTAAGTAATTTCCACACCCAACATGGGCTCCAAACATACAACCCAGAGATCTAGAGTCACTTGCTGTACTGACCGAGCCAGCCGGGCACACCTAGCTGTTTATCTTGCTGGCTTGTCTCATGGTATGCCCTAAGAACATGGCTTGGTTCTGTCTGTGGCTGCCTTTGGGACTGACTCTAGATCTTACAAAGATAGTATCTTTCACACTCTCTTTAAGGACACCTCTTTGGTTCATGAGGTTGTTTGATACTGCCATGGTTGAAAACCTGGTAAGATAGCTTAAAGGATTTAATAATTCTCTAATCAGAAATCTGGCCAAATTGGAAGCCAATATTCAGAGCCTTACAGAAGTGTTTTTGTTTTTTTTAAGGTCTTCTTCCCTAAACTGTATATACCCAGAGGGAAAGAAGGCATTTTCGTGGGTGGATGGGTAAGTCTATCCTTTGATACCATTTAGGTGGCAATCCAGTTCTTTGAGGAATTAAAAAATAGTTGTCCTCGTTTTACAAATCTAGTGTCCAAGCACGATCAGAGGTGTAGTTCCAGAAACTATTCAAAGACCACAAATCCTTTTTACAGATTAAAAAAACCTTGCCTTTTTTAAAATCTCAAACAGCTTGGAAGTATAAAGATTCTGGTCCTAAGGGAACACAAGTCCTTCTAGGGAAAACTTGCATTTTTCCCCCTGTGCCTTTAAAATGTAAATGTTCAATATTCTGCCTGGTACTCTCCGGGAACTCTATCTAGTGCACTTCTTTTAAATGCAAATTACAAAAAGGTAATTCTTATCAAGAAAAAACAAACGTGGGGGGGGTTCCTTATTGGAACTTGACCTACCAAGGACAAATATGAATCTTAAGTGTCTTCTCTACAAATGGAAAAATAAGAAAGCTTTAGCCATCTAAACATCTACCAGAAAAACAAACTCAGATCCAGCTTCTGTAACTAGTAAATTGTGTACCTATTTCAATATGGCAATAATTTAAAAACAGAAGCTGCAAGTTCTCTATATCTGTATGTTCATCTGTGTCTGTATATATATATATATATATATATATATATATATATATATATGCATTGTAGTTATGTGGTATTTTCTACTTCTACATGGTATTGCTAAAATTAATTTGCAAAAGAGCTCTATTTAGTTGGTTTGGAGACAAATGCTTGTAAGGATTGGGCATTCTGAAACTCTTAGGCGGACACCTGGGTGGCTCAGTTGGTTAAATGTCTGATTCTGGATTTCGGCTCAGATCACTATCTCAGGGTCCTGGGATAGAGCCAATTGTCAGTCTCCCAACTCAGCAGGGAGTCTGCTTGAGATTCTTTCTCTCCTTCTTCCTCTACCCTCCCTCATTTGAAGGCCCCCTCTCTCTCAGATAAATATATCAATGAATCTTAATTAAAAATAAAACTCTGGGGGCACCTGTGTGGCTGAGGTGGTTGAGCATCCACCTTTGGCTCAGGTCATGATTACCAGGTTCCCAAGTCAGGCTCCTAGCTCAGCGGAGAGTCTGCATCTCCCTCTCCCTCTGCCTCTCCCCTTGCTTGTGCTCTGTCTCTCTCTCACTCAAATAATCAAAATCTTAAAAAAAAGAGAGAAAGGAAGAAAAGAAAATACATTCCTTGTACTAGGAAGTAAAAAGACATCCTTCTCACCAGAGATAGGGACTATAAAGCTAAGAAAACTATAGAAAAAACTTTATGACCTTTTTTCTAACCTACGACCTCAGCCCAAATTCTGCTTTAGAATTCCTTACGAATAAAAGCTCCCAAACACGCTTTCTTTATCCTGCCAGTGTCTCACAAATTTATTGTCTCTTTGTCAAAAATATATAAACAGTGCTTACCTTGGTCATTTCTTTAGTTCTCAATTTCATTATCTAGCCTCTGGGGGCATGTAATAACACTTTGAGTTGTTGTTGTTGTTGTTGTTTTTCTCCTATTAATCTTATATACATTTCTTACTCCAACTGAAAGACCTTGAAGGGTGTAGAAAGAATTCTTCCTTCCCTGCGTAGTAAACTATCAGCTCCCCCCCACATACACACTACTTTTTCTTTTTCCTTTAAATAGGCTCTAGGCCCAAAGTGGGGCTTAAATTTGCGACCCCGAGGTCAGGAGTTGCATGCTCTCCTGACTGAGCGGGCCACATGCCCCATCAACTAATCAGGCATGATATATAAGTTACACAGAAAACATTGTCAAATAAGTAATACTAAGCCTTCTTTCTACTGTATTTTTGAGAGGTGACACGTGTGGATAAAGTCATTCTGCTTCTGCAAAAGAACGGCCCCTTATTGCCAGACTTTTGCCATCCTGGTGTCCTTGTAACAGGCTCCTTCTAAATTAGAAAAATTAAGGTACATAATCAATAGCTACAAATTAAACCAATATTTGGAGCTATGGGAACCCCTAGATGGCCACTTGGCTCTTCCCGGCTCCCTGGCAAGTACCGTTTTCCAGTTTTTGTATTACGTTACCTTCCACGGGGCATTAAGATGAAATCAAATTATGAATCGACAATGGTAGAGAAACTCTATAAAACTGTCAAAAGAGTTTACCAGCAATGTTGGATCTGCCGGCCCACAGTACTGGAAAGATGATTTCTGTTTTTTTCCCAGAGGCCTCCTTCCTCTGGACCCCCGAAATGCCTACAGCGGGACTTCATTCCGTTGCCACATAGCATGGGTTATCAACATGTTCCTGTTATGATACGTGTGTTTTCTGGATAGATTAAAGCCTTCCCCTGCTGCAAGGCTGATGCCCCCACAGTAGTAAAACAACAACAACAACAACTTAAAAAAAAGTATATTTCCCACTTGGGGAAATTATCTCCTGTGATCTAGCACCCACTCCCCTGGAGAAATCATCTGAACCTTAACAAGAACCTTGCAAACTTCTTGAAATTCTATCAGGGTACAACCTCCCGCTGACTCTTCTTTCTTTTTTGTTTATTTTAAAGATTTTATTTTATTTATTTGACAGAGACGAAGTGAGAGAGGGAACACAAGCAGGGGGAGTGGAAGAGGGAGAAGCAGGGCCCCCCGCCGAGCAGGGAGCCCAATGAGGGCCTCAATCCCAGGACCCTGGAATCATGACCTGAGCCAAAGGCAGCCTCTTAACCAACTGAGCCACCCAGGCGCCCCACTGCTGACCCCTCTCGTCTCCTGCTGTGATGCTCAGCTACCGTAAGTCTCTAACGTCTTATCCTCAAGCCAGTCATCCACAGGTCAGAGAAGCCTCTCTGGATCCTAGTTCAAAGGAACATGTTGGTCACAGTCTGGAGTCTGGTGACTGGGTATTCTAGAAACATCATCAAAGGAAGACAGCCTTGAAGCCCCCTAAGAAGGGACCTTACCAAGTGCTCCTGACCACTGACACTGCAGCAAAATGTAAAGATGCTGGAGACCTAGATCAAATTGATGAGGAAGAGAAGGAGCGGACATCAAGGTAGACTGCTTCCAAGATAGGTCTGAGATGACACGTCAAGACTTCATACTTTATTTTTTTTAATTTGTATTTGTTATTTATAATTTTATTTTTTTATTTTTTAAAAGATTTTATTTATTTATTTGACAGAGATCACACAAGTAGGCAGAGAGGCAGGCAGAGAGAGAGAGAGAGAGAGGGAAGCAGGCTCCCCGCTGAGCAGAGAGCCCGATACGGGACTTGATCCCAGGACCCTGAGATCATGACCTGAGCTGAAGGCAGTGACTTAACCCACTGAGCCACCCGGGCGCCCCTAATTTTATTATTTTTTAAAAAATGTTTTTGAAGTCTTCATACTTTAAACATAAAACCCTTTCTCTTTCTTTTCCTTTCTTTTACTCTGACGTTGCTCTGGAAAGATAATGCCCTTCCTTATCTTGATCTCCCAAGCCATTGCTGGGGGCAGTGGGGGGGGGGGTGGCGGGCATGGATTAGAAAGTGGGCGACTTCTGGAATTTAAAACAACCTTTTATTTTAGCCTAGGGGAAAATCTCTAACTGTGCCCCTAACTTTTCACAAGCGAAATAAGACATCTCATTGGTCAGCTACCCTTAATTCACATTGTTGAGTATAAAAGGACCTACCAGGAGGCTTTCCTGATCCAGGATTCACTCCTTTTGGCAGGTCCTTTTGTCCCTAGTTAGAGACAAATATAGATGAGGCTATGATCAAAAACTTCTCCTAACTCCTAAAATTATGGCAAAATCTACTGCTAGAGCAATTGCAGCCCAGCAAAGTTCCTCACACTCTCTAGCCAAAGTCATCCTTGATCATCGAAGTCTTGCTTGTCTGTTAGCTAAGCAAGAAGTTATCTGTGTTATGGCTAGTACCTTCCAGGCCTGGATTAACACTTCAGAAGGAGTGAAAACTTGATTACATAAAACCACAGAATAAATCACTTGGCCTAAAAAGGTGACTCCTTCTGTAGAGAGCAAGATGGAGTGTCTGATGTCCAGCAGGGGCCGGGGTCAAGCAGTGAAACCAGCAGTTACCAGCACTGCAGCCATGAGATATCCCTGAGACCAGCACCAGCTGCCAACGACCCCTCAGGGCTGATCGCGAGCACAGGCACAGGAGGTCTGCAGGGGCCCCAGACCCATTCAGTCCCTTTGAAAAGGGAGAGATTTTTGCAACAAACTGTCAGCCTCTTCAGACACTGAGCCCTCTATGTCTGACCGTTAAAAAAAAAAGCAGCTGCCCCTGAAGGCTCTGCCCCATTGATCTGCAAGAGCGCCGAGACCGTTCACTGCCTGAACACCAGAAGCAGTGAGTGCCCAGCGCTGTCCCGGACGGGAGCGAGGCCTCGTCTCCACTGCGCACCCACAGACGGACTTTGCACTTGGTTCACTAACTCCCTACACCCTTCTGGTACCTTGCTTGTCGCCTGGCTTGTCCTAGGTTCTGCTCTGTGAGCCGTGTAAGAAGTCAAGTTTATCCCCCAGCGACCCCATCCCACTCCGGCAGCCCTCAGTTTGTTTCCTGAGATTCTCTTACGGTTTGTCCCCTTCTCCGGTTTCATCTTGTTTCATTTTTTCCCTCTCTTCCTCTGCCTTGTTTCTCAAATTCCACACATCAGGAGGAATGGGGTGGCTGCGTGATGGGCATTGGGGAGGGTATGCGTTGTGATAAGCTCTGCATTCTGCAAGACGGATGAATCACAGACCTGTATGCCCGAGACAAAAACAAAACCAAAAAAGTCAAGTTTAATTACATGGTGAAATGCTACTGAATTTGGGGTCCAGATCCTGCTTTATAATTGTGATTCATTTTGCTTTATGAACGAATAAAACTGGCATTGTGGAAAGGCACAACTCATGTGTGTGCCTTTATAGTGTGCTCATGACAAAGCCAAAAGTAGATAAACTTATGTTTAGCCTTTAATGTTTGTCTTATTTGGAAACAAGTTAGATATTCAATGGCTATCCTTTATTTAGTTTAATTTAATATAAACTGCGATCTTATTTACATTTATTTGAATTATTTGCTTTCAATTCTTATACTTGGATCATTCCATCAAACGGCTTATTTCTCTTATTGACACATTTTATAACATGTAGTATTAGCTTATTTGTTTTGTAAACCCAGGTAGAAAAATTTGTTTATCTACATTAAGTGTAATAAACCCAATAAAATAACCCTGAGGGCATGCCCATTTTTATTAAACCAACAATTTAAAATTTAGGTTTTATTTATGAAAGATTATCTAAGATCATATGAACTTGAAGAGGACTTGGGATGGTTTCTATATTTCTTTTGAGTATATTTTGTTGGGTCAGCGGCTCCGGGAATGCAGGAGGAACAATAGAAATGACTGCCACGCCGCCATCTTCCAGCCCCCAACCCCTTTCTTAACCCTTAACTCTCCCCATAAGGATGTTTGCCCAGGTCAGGGCTCCACAAGTAACCTGATACCTATGCAGAAAACAGGAACATCAGGACTCCCCGGACCCTTCGATCACAAATACCTTACCATATATGGATGTGAACCCATGCCCTGCCTTAGCGGGATAAAAGACTCTCCCAACTCACTCCGGGCACGACTTCCCTGACTCTCCTGTCTGGAGTCAAGGAACCTCGCCCGAGGGCGCCTTTAATAAATCTTGCCTTGTGCCTACCTCGCCTGGTGTTGTGTTTATCTCACTTGTAAAACCTTACATATTTGATTTCTATAAATTCTTAATTTTCTTTAAGCCAATTACTTAGAAATCTTTACAAATTAATTTAATAAATTTCATACCATCTAGAGATAGAAAAATATGATGTACCTAAAACACATATAGTATAGACATATGTAACATGTAGGTTGGCATAGAGATCTCATAGCTTTTGTTAACCATGTCAGGGAGCCTGGGTGGCTCAGTCAGTTAAGTGGCCAACTCTTGATTTTGGCTCAGGGTCCTGGGACGGAGCCCTGCCTTTGGCTCTGTGCTCAGCAGGGAGTCTGTTTGTCCCTCTGCTCATGCCCCAAGCATCTCTCAAATAAATAAATAAATAAATAAAATCTTAAAAAAAAAAAAAGCTAAACATGTCTCAGGTATGTAAATCAGAAGAAAATAATTGCATCCAGATTGCATTTCTGGCAGATGGTCTAAGTAAGTTAAGGTTATGAGCTCCATGGCGGAAGTTTGCATACTGTAAGGATTCTTCTAGAACTGTTGTTAGAGTCATTTTTGTCTTTTAGAAGATTCTACATGTCAATCAAAGAATGCATTCCATTGTATCTGAGAGGCTTAGAATCCTGTTTTAAGGATACCCCTTAAGATGGACTTATCTAAAACAGGGGTTCCTCAGAATGGCCGTTATAATTTCAAAATAAACAAAAAAGTTCACCTATTTTTCCATGAAAGCACAACAGCCTAGTCCAAGGAGCAGGTGGGACCTATTTTGCCTTTGGAGTCCCTAAAATGTCTTACCTTTAAGTGGCCTTGTTTCCCAGCAGCCATGCTCAAACACTGGGAATTATGTCCCCTCAGCCCTTGAACAGGATGGGTGACTTACCAGTAAGCTTCAGCAAACAGAAACCCGCAAGGGGGAGGCCTTCATAAAAAACAGATCCTGTATAAAGCCTGACAGCTCCAGAAGCTGAAGGCCACGAGAGACTTACCCAATTCCAGGGTCAGCAACAAAGCAGTGAGCCAGACGGGATCCCTGGGCATCTCTGTGGTCACCTGTCTGCTCACCCGCCTCGGAGTTGTTGGGGGTTTTCTCTGGATCTCATTTTTGTGACACCATTTAAAGTCAACCTTCAATATAAAATAGCCAGCTATTTTCCTAACAAATTGAGTCTATTTGGGAATAACCGAGGAATTGCGATTTGGGACAAGCAAAGTAGGGCAAACCACGGGCAAGTATGAAGAGGCAAAGGGAAGGTCAGCTTTTGTTACGTTTTAGGAAGAAATTGTGGAAGGTTTTTTGAATAACAGTTCACTGGAGAAGAGTTTGAGGTGTGGTGTCCCATTAGCTGCAAATGGGGGTCAGTGCCTGTTGCTGGGACAGGGAGGGATCTTCTTTTCTTAGAAGTAGGAAGTAAATTTCAACGGGAAAAGTGTCCTCTCAGGTCGAGAATTACCTTCCCTCTACCTGTAAGGACATGACCCATCAAGCAGCTTCTCTAAATGGGGACTGACTGTTGATTGTTTAAAGCTGCTGCCTCAGAAAGATTTTTCTGGAGAGTGCTGGCTCTGGCCTGAGGTCACTCAGGTTGGTTGGAGGCAGCTGGAGCTCCATGGGCCTGGCTGCCCCTGTAGCCTAAGGCTAGCTGATGAGGGAAACTGCAAAGTGTGCGCCGTGGAAGTTAGGCTAGGCAGGAAGTAAAATAGGGCAAGTGTTGGGAAAGGCTGAGGCATGGGGCAGAATCTCGGAGGCCCAGAGCCTGCGCCTGATTCTAAGCCCTAACCTACACCAATACGCACATTCCCCCTGAAGGCAAAGCTGGAGGGTTCTGGACTGCCTTGCCAGGACCGCTGGGCAGGCAGGGCTGGAGTATCTGTCCTTCACCAAGAGAGGCCTGGGAGCCTTGAACTGGTAAGCTGGGACCCATCTGGACTCTCCCCTGTTAAAAGCCGCGGCTTCAGAATGGATTTCGTGGTTAGGCTCCTGCGCTCAAGGCCATGCAGTTGGCTGGGGACCTGCCAGAGCTCCTCCGGCCTGGATGGTCTAGGTAGCCCCAGGGTGGCTGATGGCCTGCTTAATGCACAAGCACCTGCTGCTCAATTCAGGGAAGCCAGAGACCCAGAAACGGGTAAAATCTGGAGAATACAGGTCTCAGGAGTGGACTCTTGGCAACTGTGACATCAAACTAATTCCAAGCCCGAACCTACGCTGAGGCACTTACTTTATTTTTAAGCAACGCTAGAAGAATCTGGATTACCACGCCAGGGCAGGGCTGGGAGGACAGCTGGCTGGGGTATCCTTGGATTACAGACACCTGGGAACCTTGGTGGCTGGAGAAGCCCAGACTCCCATCAGGCAGAGAGGCTCAATGGGGACTGATTACTACCTCAGAAGGATTTTCAGGTGATGGGCTCTGCCCACCCTGGGGCCTAGGCAGGTAGTTGGGAATAGCCCGAGCCTCACGGGCCTGCAGGACGCCCACAGCCGAAGGCCAGCTGTCAAGGTGGGAACTGCGCATGCGCGGGAGACGCCGGCGCGCATAGAACAGGGCAGTGTTGGGTGAGGCCAGATCCCAGGCGAGGGTGTCGGAGGTGCCTTGGGTCTGCCTAATTCCCACCCCTAACCTACACATAAACCATCTTCCCTTGAAGACGGAGCTGGAGGAGTCTTGTACTGCCTTGCGAGGGCTGGATTTCAGGAGCTGGCTGAGGTATCTTCCAGTAAGACGCAGTTGGGAGCCTTGATTGCTGCAGACCCCAGCAAAGAGTAAGTACTCATGGGGACTGATTGTCACCCATTTCAGTGGCCGCCTCCGAGCAGGCATGGGAGGGCGGTGGGCTTCCTCCACCCTTGCAATGCAGGTTGTCAGGCGTGAGCCCTAGCTCCACAGGCCTGGACGGCCCCTACCAGCCAAGGGTGTCTGATGGGCTGGCGACTGCCAATGCCTGGTGACACAGGTCAGGGTAGCCAGGGAGACCTGAAACAGGGCGAGGTTGGGTGAGGCCAGGTCATGGGAGCCTGGCCAGGGGAGTATCTGGTATCTGCCCAATTCCAAGGCTTAATTTACTCGAAGTTGCCTATCACTTCTAATGGTTGTTTTGCTTAGGCAAGCAATATTGCTCAGAGATTTTCTTTGCAACAATGTATTTAACACTGGTGCAGTCTGTGAATTTCGCATGCCATTTGTGTACAGGATAATATCTTTTAATTTGCCAATAAAGAAATAATATACTCCAAGTATAAGTACATCAAAGTGACCCACTTCGTAAACCAATGCTATTCTTGATAAGGGGAGACAAAAGCACGAAAGTCGAAATATAGTTGAGGTGTGCCTTTCATAGGAGCTGGTGCTTGGGAGAGGTGGCTTAGCCAACTGGGAGCTAAGTCCAGGTGCCAGGAAAAAGTTAGTCCTGGGTTGCTAGAGCACGTTGCTAGGAAACAAGGGCACCCAGACTTCCGTTGCTCTATTTACTGCCATGGAAAGTGTGCTTAGTAATAAGTTGCTAATTTCATCTGTGTACACAATGATGACAAAGCTGCCATTGTTTGTGTATTAAAACTGAGATGTTTGGTTTCAAAATTTTTAAAATTTTATTTGATAATTAAGAAGTGGCTGCCACTTCTTCTGTTAAACCTCTTACTGGTCCAACAAGGATCTGTAAGGGTTTCCTTCCCCTTAGTGAATCTGCTTTTGGCATAGGTTGTAAATTGGGCTTCAGTGAAGGCGGATAAAACTGAGCAGAATTTGGGATCTATATGTGACTGGAAGGTCCTGTTCATTAGCTTTCAACACATAGGTTACTATTCTGGGTTATAATGACTGGGAGAGGTTTTATGAACATAGGTTCCCATATTCTTGGGTAGAAATCTGGGTGTGAGATAGAAGCCTGACGTATATGCTGTGATAGTGATATGTGTTCTACGCCACATTTCCTGTGTGTCCTTTATGTACCTTACAAGGCGTCCTTGTTCTTTTGAATCCAGACATAATGTCCATGGATCAACTGTTATTTTTCTTATAGGTGAATATGGATTAAATAGTAAGTTGGGAATGTAGTAAATGAACATTTTTTTTTGCCTATTTAAAGAAATAATTGCCCATTTTGCATATTCAGCAGCTGCTCTTTATAATAAAATGCAAACCCGCAAAGCGAATCAGGGGTTAAATTAAGGTTATCTTCAGAGACTCTGCCACGTGCCCAGTGCTGCACTCAATTCCGTAAGATAAGAGGAAAGTAGTAAAGTTAGTACTTAGTTTCTCGGCACCGATGCTGGGTTACACTACCAAAAGTTGGCGGTTCAGGCCAGTCTTCATCCTCCAAGTCAGTATCTGTTAGGGAGTGTTGTTCATGACCCTTGTAGATTGACATGGGCGTTTCTACTGGCTTTAGTGGAAGGTAGAGGTTTCTACTCCTTAGCTTCCCCTAAGTATTTGGTTTCTCCAATGGTTGCAGGTTTCCTGTGGGCAGATGGTGCTGGTAAAGAAGGGTGGAGCGGGGAGGGTGGGCTTGGTGGTGCTGGTGATATTGGGATGAGTCCTCATTTGCAATAAGGTGACCAGGACTGGTGATCTGTGAAGGAAGTAGAGGATGTCCTAGACAGTGGACTTGTATCTGGACCAGAGGGTGACACCTCACTTTGGAACAGTGGCGCAGGGGTGTGTCTTGTCAGAAGAGCATCCGTGGCTGCTGTGCGTATGGTAACCAAGAGTGAGCAGTAGGCAAGGCCCGATGGCCAGCGGGCAGTACATCAAAGTGACCCACTTCGTAATCTCGATAGGGTGAAAGATGCAAAGCATAATTTAACCTGCAAAGTAAAGATAATGTCCTCTAAATTTTTAATTCTTTCTTGCTGTTCTTGATACTCAAGGAAATCTGCTGTTATTGTGGTCATTATTGCCAATATTTCCCCAAGTGTGATCACCCTGCATCATGGTAGGCTAAAGACGAGGCAACTAGAGTTGACAGTGTTGTTCTTCATGCCTGAAATTTTTAATAGAGGTATCATATTGTTTTCTTTAATTTGATGTGATATGCCTTTTCCTTCAGTCACCCATAAGGTGTATTAGTGGCAGGTGCTGTCATTTCCAGGTATTCTATAGCATACTGATGAATGTATTCATATGTAAGTGAATTTCTCAATTTGACCACTAGATGGAAGCATTCTTCTAAAAATTATTCAACGAACGCCCCTCCCCCACCCCCAGCTGGTCTTTTTTTTTTTTAAAGATTTTATTTATTTATTTGACAGAGAGATCACAAGTAGGCAGAGAGGCAGGCAGAGAGAGGGGGAAGCAGGCTCCCCGCTGAGCAGAGAGCCTGATGTGGGGCTCGATCCCAGGACCCTGAGATCATGACCTGAGCTGAAGGCAGAGGCTTAACCCACTGAGCCACCCAGGTTCCCCCCAGCTGGTCTTTTAAAGCAAATATAGTTCTATTTCTCCAAGGAGATTGCCCCAGAATATATCTTGCACCGAGGAGCGTACGTATAATATTATGTAATTATATTATAGTAACATAACACATATTTTTAAAATAGTGATTCAAGTATTCTTTGTTTTGTTTTCTGCTGCAAAACAATGTAAAGATACACAGCAATGAACTGGAGTAATGGGGAAGACAATGAAAACCTAGACGTGAATGATCTACCTAACACACTTGACCTAGAGAATCCCCTCTCAGTTTCTAACACTGTGTCCATCATGCCTTTATACATGTTGTCCTTGGACCTGGAATTTCTTCAAAATCCTAGCTTTTTCAGGTGTTACCTGCTCTCACACTTCACCCTCCCCTTCCTCTGGAGGGTGGGCAGTCGTAGAAGACCATCTCCCCTGAGTGGTTCTTCCTGCATCTGCGCTTCCCGGATAGAGCCCTCCCATTGTCCAGTGCTGTGCGTATGCCTCTCTCTCCCTCACCGTGAACTTCTGAGCACCGGAACTGGGGCAGGCGTCTGGCAGAGGCACGTGTCTCATGCAGGGAACCAATGATTGTTTGTGGAATGAATGCTAAACTTACCAAGTGTGTGTAAACTCTGCTATCCATTGTTCGAGACGTTATTAGGCCAGAAAAATCCAGCAAATCTTATTGTCTTCTCCATACATTTCCAATACCGGCTCTACCCATACAGATTCAAGTGCTGAAGTGAAGCTTAAGGTAGAGTTTCAGACTCCCAGAGTTTTTTTTTTTTGTGAATGTGAAAACCTCTTTAGTTTAAAGATGCTATATTAATTTTAGAGCAATGATGTACATAAAAAGATGTCTCTTATTTCAGAACTTTCTTGAACCCATTTTATAATTAATAACTAATGTTATGAATAAAACCAAAGACTGCTAGTCAAAGAATTTGAATGGGGTCTGAACAATGTATAGAAAATACAGCTCTTGGCAATACTGCTAAGAACCTTTTTAGGAAATCAGTGTTACCTTTTCCCAAAGAGATAGGCTTCTTCTCTTCTAGCTGCTTAAAAAAGGAAACTAATCTAAACTTATTATAATGTTGGGGTACCTGTGGGGGCTCAGTTAAGCAATCGACTCAGTATTGGCTCAGGGCATGATCTCAGGGTCATGAGATAGAGCCCCACCTCAGGCACAGCACTTAGGGTAAAGTCTCCTTGAGATTCTCTCCTTCCCTCCCCCTCTGCCCTTCTCCCCACTTGCACTCTCTCTAAAGTAAGTAAAAATCTTTAAAAAAAATAAGATTTATTTATTGAGAAAGAGAATCTCAAGCAGACTTTGTGCTGAACACAGAGCCCAACTGGGGCCTCAATCTCATGAACCTGAGCTGAAATCAAGAGTTAGACACTTAATCAGGGGAGCCACCCAAGTGCCCCAGATAAATAAAATTTTTAAACTTATTATGTTAGGTCCCATGAGACGTGAGCTATGTCCATCTGATTTGTGTACTGCATTTGGATTTTGGGGGTTTATCCAATATCAGAATTACTGTAAAATTATATTTAAAACTTACCTCCTGTCACTGCAGGTTCTGTGTTACTGTCTGTAATCCATTTCCTGTATATGGTGGAGAGTCCTCACTAGGCCCTAAGTGAGAGGAAATACCAGTAAGGATTTGATGATTAGGTATTTTCAGACTGGCATAAAAATCCTAATTTTGAATGATTAATTTAAGTAGACATTTTAGCTTCAGATAAATTACAGTTCTAAAGTTATACTTTATATTGCCATGGTGACGAGAAGATTTAAACAAGAGTAACTCACTTGTCCAGTACTTCACAGTCTGTAGAAAACTCTTTTAGGTGCTGTATTTCATTTGACTGAGACAATAGTCTCCAAAGACAGGCAAGGCGAATATAATTTCTTTATTTAAATAAAAAAAGGAACTGGAAATGCCTGGAGTTAAGTGACTGCTTCACATGATACAGTTATGTGACAGTGCTTAGCATGCAGCCCTGGTCTCCCAACCTCGTGACCTCTAACCCTACCTGTCCTCCTACTCATCCAGGTGTGCTGATCAGGAACTGGGAGCTGATGGGTTTAATTCCCTTTCAGTCATTTAAGTGCCATGCGTGTGATGTGATGAGCACTGGGTGTTATGCACAACTAATAAATCATTGAACACTATATCAAAAACCAATGATATACTGTATGTTGGCTAATGGAATTTAAATTTAAAAAAACATTTGCACCTACAGAGTTTGAGTTTCATTTTGTTTGAAGCATGAATGTTAATATCTGTCTCTTCTGCGTGATAAGGTCACTGAAGTACATCGCAACGAGAAAATCCTGTTTGAGGTATTTGTGTAATTTCTCAAAAAACCTTTGCTTGCAGTATAATTGATCCTATAGACCCATAAGCCAGGATCACTAGTTATTGGGGACAGGAGGTGTCTTTTTGGTTACAGAGGGCTTAGGTTAGATAATAGATTATTAAAACACAGGACCTGAAGTCAGATAAAAATAAATTTTAATACTGCTCAGCCATTTACCAGTAGTGTGACACTTGTTATTAATAATAACATTATTTTTTATTTTATTTTCTTAATTTTTAATTAACATATAATGTATTATTAGCCCCAGGGGTACAGGTCTGTGAATCTCCAGGTTTACATATTTCACAGCACTCACCATAGCACATACCCTCCCAATGTCCATAGCCCCACAATAACAACATTATTATTAATGTTATTAGTAGGCTGTTATTAATAATAACATTAGCTATCATTATGTCTATTTTAGGGGAATCTTTAACAGGTTTTAACAATTTACTTAAATTTGCAGTATATAGGAGAAGCTTTAATAACAACCAACTAATTTTATCTTAGCTTAAAAAAATTCTTTGGACAAAATTTGTATGACATTAGCTACTATAACCACACTGTGGCACTCCTTACTTACTTAAGAGTTTTCATTTCAAATTTTCTCCTTAACTTGTGCTTTATAAAATGCGATGTCCTATTATTCCTGGGGAATTCATTGTATTTTCTTACCTCTTCCTAAATATATTAATAACTTACTACAAAGTTTCATAAATACTAAAATAGTAATCCCAAACAATTGAAAGTAAAAAATCTTGACACTGAAACATCAGATTCAGAAAATAGTGTAGCTTCTTGGTTTTGATTATGTGATTGTGTGGGTGCATGTATTCACAAAGCAACTTAGTAATAAAAGTGCAAAACAGCAGAGTCCAGCAAACTACTTAAATAATACTCCCCACAAAACCTGGCATATCAACCAGCAAACTTGGTTCCCAGAGGTGCATTGCCCTAATATGCTATCACTTGGGATGTTGGCTCTAACTTGCCAGGAACAGAAACAAAATGCTAGCCTTAACTGAGAAGAGATGAACCCAAGCAACCAGTAATGAGGACCTTATTCTAGTCAAATGAATGGAATCTGTGATATCTAGATGTGACCCACAAGTCCCCATCAGTGGGATGTTGCTTAGAAGTCATTCAGATCTTTTCCCAAGAGAGACTGAATGAGGCACGTAGAAGAGGAATGGTCACTGGACAGGAAGACCTATGGGCTTGCTAGAGGGTAAAATATCTAGAAGACTTTCTCAGGAGTCCAATCTAGAGACACCCCAGTGGGGTAGAGAAGATGAAGCAGCTCACTGGGTCCCGCTTTGTGAGTAAGGGAAGGATGGTGGAGGACCACCTGTATTTATCTGGCTCTGGGGCAACTGTGGAAATCTCTGTGACCCTCTTGCTCACATTCTCTGTACACATATGTGGAGCACCTACCTTTTCAGACACAGAATGTCAAGAACCAGCATAAAAACGACATGCTTGTAGTTTAGTCTCAAGGAACACACACAAGCGTGAGAATAGACACAGGCACAAATAAACATAATATAAACCCGAATGTGGAATGTTCCTTGACAGAGAATAATAAATATCTGTGGATGGTGAAGTTATTGTATCAGATGTTCCAGCCTATGTTATGAATTTAGAAACTCATATTATTAGCCTTCGCTATGTACTAGGTATCATGATAAATTCTTCACACAGATAATCCTAATACTGACAAAGCTTCAGAAGGGTAGGTAGTTTTACCCCTGTTTTACAATTTTTGCAGTAAGATTGATTGGTCACTAGCTGAGGACAGATTCCAAAATGCATGCTTTGAAACTATATAGGTCCAGGCATTTTGACTCCCAAGTTCAGTGATATTTTGAGTACCCAAAGGATGAAAGCGTCGCTGGAGAAAATTGTTTTTGCTTCCAGTGGCAGGAGAAAGGGATGCAGCTAGTGCAGGCACATTTGGGTAGAATGAGTGGTCTGAGCAATGGCACAATGAACAGTACAACTCAAGAGACTTTCTTCTAATCATTAGAACTAAGAACACGCTAGTAGTGACCCAGGGCTCCTGTGCTGAGCTACACCCAACAACCCACTCATTCACTGAAGATTTTAATTGTTATAATATGTGGTTAACAACCGGCTCTGTGCTTTCCCACAACACGATCCTCATGACAGTGAAGCCAGTAGAGATTAAAGAAGCCAGTCTAGGATGGGTCAACGTCAACGGAAATTATTCCTCCAAAAAGATGCTCCTCCAGTGGTTTCTGTCCTATTCAGAATAATACCCAGTGACTTCAAGCCATCATCAGACCAGGTTACTTTTTCAATCTCATTTCCTAGCATTTTTGCCCCTTGAAAGTTCTGCTCTAGCCACATAGTCTGGAAGTCTATTAATTTCTTCTAAGTCATGCCTTTCTGTTTGCCGTGTGTGTGTGTGTGTGTGTGTGTGTGTGTGTGTATAATATGTATAAATATATATATTTTTTGCTTAGTGTATTTCTTATTCAGACACTTGCTTGGCCAGTCTCCCCCCTCTCTTCAGGTGACATTCATCAGTCAGGGTGGCCGCTCTGTGTACAGTAACTGCCTGCCTGCCCCCTTAGGCTACTTAATTTTTCTCCGTAAAACTTATCACCATCTAACATAATACACTGTCTGTGTATTTGATTGATTGTTGCTACATCTGGAGGTAGCAGAGAGTTTGCTTGCCTTGTTCACGTTTGTAACCTCAGTGCCCAGAAGAATAAATATTTGTTGATGGAATGATACTGTGATTATTTTGCCAATAGTGTGGACAAGGTTGTTTTTTTTTTTTTTAACATTTCTATTAAAGGACCATGGTGTATTAGGTTCAACAAGTATGTTTCGAGCACTTTCTGTATATTTATACATATATGCCAGGCACAGTGGTAGGTGTTGGCATAACAGCAGTGATGAAGACTCTGTCCCTTCAAGGACTTCAGGCAAATAAACAGATAACCACAGTGCAGAGAAACAATAGGATTCATTTCCAAGGTGCTCTAGGTGAACATAAGATGGGCAGCCAGCCCAGGTCCAAGGAATCAGAATATGTAGCCAAGAGGAGATGGCATCAAAGCTGAGCTCTGAAGGTCAAGTAGAAGTTAACCAAGCAAAGAGGAGAGGGAAAAATATTGCAAACACTTGTATATAAAGGTGGGTAGTCCCAAACTGAAATCACATTAAAAAATAATATTCTTTTGAAATTATTTATTTTTGCTGCTAAGTAAGGATCTTGACTCGAAAATATCTTAGCAGATACATTTGATGCATTTGAGTGGTATGTCTTCTCAATTTACCATTGCTGAAGAAGAGTCATTTCCTGACCTAGGAAGAGAGCACAATTTTATGGACAACAGAGCTGGATTTGAAATCCTGTGTACTTCACAGTCGAGTGAGCCAAGGGTTCCAAGTCTGAATTTCCAATTATAAAACGAGTACGCCATCACCCACCTCATTAAGTGGCCGTGAGCAATCATTTATTCAAACAAAGGTCCCCTTGGATTCCAGGAACAATTTTAGAACTAAGTTACAGCTGCAGAGATGGAGAAGAACGCTGCCCACTTGGAATTGTGCTCAATGCAAGGACATATGTGGGGTGGGAGGAGAAGCAGACATATTACAGATAAATCCAAACAGAAGCAAGGGACACAGGAACATGAAGACTAGCTGAGATAGAGAAGTAGGATGAGGGTTATTTTGGATCAGGTATATTTTCGTAGAGAAAGATATAATTTCAGCTGAGACTCTGAGGAGTTGAAGGTACCAGCTGTGGGAACTTGTGGTGTATAGAATTCTAGGTGGAGTGAATACTTGGTATCAAGGCGTGGGGCTGACGTGAATTCAGGGGCTTTGAGGCACAGAATATAAGGGAATATAAAGTGTAGTGTCAGTTGCATCCTGTGTCCATCTAGCTACGATCAGATCAGACGTTAGATCATGAAGACAGTTGTGGGTTAAATTAGGATCCCCCACTTGATTTATTGTGATCTAGTTGATAAATAAAATTGAAATATATTTAATGTGTGTGATATTATAAGTGTATACATAGAAATGATTACTATAGTCTATCACCTCACAATTTTTTTTTTTTTGTGAGAATGCTTAGGATCTACTGTCAGCCAATTTCAAGTATTTAATGCAGTGTTTTTAACTATAATGACCATACTGTACATTAGATCCTCATAATAGTCTTAAGAGTTAGTATTCTTAGTTATAGTGTCAATTCTACTAGAGCTGTAATTGATATTCCTGGTAACTCATTTTCAGTAGGTAACATATTTTCTCTTTGATTTTCTGAAAATGTGGTAACATGTTTTCTCTTTGATTTTCTGACATTGACCATAGAGAAACCCATTGGATTTTGTTGCATACTCATTCCAGGTTCCGGAAAAGATGGTAGCTCCAATTACAGTCACTCGTCAACTCTAAGATGCCATCATCTGTAAGATGTGCCAGTATTTTTGTTGTGTTAGGAAAGAAAAAACACTGCAGATAAATGCTTTTAAAAACAGAGTTCTATTTCATACTGATGGAAGAAGTCTTTCAGGTTTCCTCCCCCCCCCCCTCCTTTTCTTTTGAGTTGGGGTTAGACAGAATCCTCAAGCAGACTCCGTGCTCAGCATGGAGCCCTATTCAGAGCTCGATCTCATGACCCTGAGATCATGACCTGAGCTGAAACCAAGACGCTTAACCAACTGGAGCACCCAGGTGCCCCATACACACACTTCTTAAAAGAGTATTTTATGGGCTGCCTGGGTAGCTCAGTGGGTTAAGCCTCTGCTTTCAGCTCAGGTCGTATCAGGCTCTCTACTCGGCAGGGAGCCTGCTTCCCCTGCTCTCTCTGCCTACTTGTGATCTCTCTCTCGTCAAATAAATTAAAAAAAAATCTTAAAGAGTATTTTACTTAATCAATAGGATTTTCTTCCAATCTGCTGCTGCAGATATTGGTGCTGAAGCTTTCCTGATCTTACCAGAAGGTGTCATAGGAAGGCTTTTAGGTACCAGTGGGAGTCTGTATTCTGTCCTCCAGAGGTCCTTAATTGGTTTATTGATGGAATCATCCAGGAGTCGCAGGAGTCATTCAGTCCTCTCACCAGGAATTACAACCACACGTGTGGACCCACCATCAAGCATAACTACAGCATGACTGCAACACAGTGGACAGTGACAGTGGGACACCAGTGATGCTGAGAAACCAATTTTAGAGACATGAAAATTTGAAAAGAGTGTGCCACCTTCTTCCCAATATAGAAACACAAAAGTGAAAAGGTAGTTTCTCTGGATGTTGCAGACTGAGCAAGAAGTTTCTCGTATGTATGCAGTTTACTTTGCTTACCAAAGAATCGAGTCTCTTTCTTGCAGACTCTGGTACCAGGAAGGTGTCCTACAGTGCGCACTTTCATATTTGCATTTTCTAGAAAGATGAGTTGTAGAAGCGATACCGGCTAACCTGTACCTAACAGCACATTTGATACTGTTGTAAGTACTTTGCAGATGTTAACTCCTGTCCTCCTCACAGCCACCTGGAGAGGTAGCTATATAATACTACTACTACTAATAAGAATACTAATAATTATTATTTTCATAATAATATTTATTATTATTAGTAAATTATAAATAATAATAATTATTACCATTGTAGAAGCAGGAATAGAAAATACGTTGGTCAATATTACAAAGCTAGTAACTGGCAGAGTTTGGATTCAAACCAAGTGAGTCTGGATTTTGAATCTGGGCTTCGTATGAATGAGTCGTAAATTAGGGCGATGAGCGTTCCCATACCAGTTATAAGTAACACGTAACTATTGCACCACGTCTGACATGGCTTTCAGGTCTGAGTCTCGTTTCTAGAGTAAGGCCTACCCTTGCTCCTGACTCCTACTCAGCCTCTGGATTTGTGTTAATTTCCTTCCTGAGCAAAACAACTTTCTGTACCTAGTGTGGGAATGAGGTGCAGGCTTTCTCATCTTTGGCACTGTTGACATTTCAGGTTGAATAATTCTCGTTGTGAGGGCCTCTTTGTGCATCAAAGGAAGGAGGCTCAGCAGCATCCCTGGCTTCCCCCCAGCAAAATGCCAGGAACCCTCCTCTCTGGTGGTTGTGGCAACTGAAATGTCTCAAGACATGGCCAACTGGGGCACCCAGGTGGCTCAGCCGTTAAACATCTGCCATAGGCTCAGCTCATGATCCAGGAACCTCAGGATCAAGTCCCACATTGGGCTCCCTGCTCAGTGGGAAGCCTGCTTCTCCTTCTCCCACTCCCCCTGCTTGTATTCCCTCTTGTCGCTGTGTCTCTATCAAAAAAAAAAAAAAAAAAAGACATGGCCAACTGCCCATTAGGGTCAGGGTCATCCTTGGTGGAGAACCCCTGGCTTAGAGGTGTAGTCAGTACAGGTTAGCTTTTGTGGATGAGCTAATAGATGGAGGATTTCTTTGACTTGTGTATATGGTTTTAACTCTGTAATGACTGAGTAGAAGTGTTCATATAATCCACACCAGTATGTCTTGTTCATATGGATTCCACCAGAATGAAGAACAGAGAAGAGGTGAATTATAAATCATGCTGGCAGACGGAAAGATGAGTAGAGGCCTGGCTGACATTTTCCTGCTGGACTTACACTGTATTTGAACACAGGACTTTTTCATTAACATTGGAGTTCAAAGAGGATTTCTAAATACATTAGAAAGAGAGATTAAAGAAAACTAGATACATTGTTGTTTTTATGCTAGTCTCATGAAAGAATATGTTGGTAACGTTACTGATAAAACACTGCTTAATAAAGATAGTAAATATTAGGAATGCCTGGGGGGCTCAGTCAGCTCAGTGTCTGCCTTTGGGTCAAGTCAGGATCCCAAGGTCCTGGGATCTAGTCCTACGCCGGGCTCCTTGTTCAGTAGGGAGCCTGCTTCTCCCTCTGCCTGCTACCCTGCCTGCTTCTGTGTACTCTTTATAGTAGCTATATAGTATATATATAGAAGCTATAAAGTATGTTTCATTTCCAAGCATTTATATTATTTTTGAGCATTTAGATATTTAAAATAACCTAAGGTCGGAGAAGAAAATAAGATATAATTAAGGGGGCTTTGCAGTGAGCTGTCCTATTAGGAAGCTGCCTCCATGTTGCTATTTAAGAACTTAGCCTTTGGAGTTGGAATCTGTATGGTCAAATTCTGATTCTACTTCTTACTACATAAGAATGCTTTGAAAAGTTACTTAGCGTTTCTTGATATGTATAATCAGGATGCTAATGACTACCACCATAGCGTCATGGGAGAATGACATAAAATAACCACGTAAATGTATAGTTTCTGGCATATATCACACCCACACATGTTAAATAAATGTTACCATTGACTGAGAAATGGGTATCTTTAACTTCATGTGGGTTGGAGGAGCTAACTAGATTTCATGTCTCATGTCTGATTACTTAATATTGTTCCATCCATCATATCACTGGTCTACATCTAGGCTCCTCTCTCACTCCCAGCTGCCATGCATGGCTTCTACTAAAAATAGTAATTAAATGGTTCTCTTCTTTCCTAAAATCTTTTCTAAACTCTTCTTTTGGGATTAAGTACTTTCATGATCTGGCGCTTTCTTATCTTTTCATCATCCAAAATATATTCTCTATTCTAGGCAGTCCTATTTCTTTACTGTCACAAAAACAAGTACACTGTTCTCATTTCCTTTTCCAGGTCTTTCCTTTTCTCAAATGGTCTTCCTTGTTTTTCTTCCATTCATCCATATGATATTCAATTTATACATTCATTTCAAGTCCCACTTTTCTCCTGAAGATTCAGCCTCTACTATTTTAGATCTCATTTCTAAGTAGGAGTATATATGAAACATTGTTTGCATGTAGATAGTGTCTATAGGCCCATTCAGATTTTTAAAAATCTTTTCGTTTGTTCAATCTGTAATTTTTTTTTGAGGAATTTGTCTACAACACCTAAATTTTCAAATTTACTGGCATAAAGTTGTTAATAACCTCTCATTTAAAAAAATCTTTGTTGCACATATGGTTTTCATTGCTAATATTGTGACTTTTCCCCTTTTTTCTAGCTTAGTGTTGCCAGAAGTGTGTCCATGTTTTTGGTTCTTGAAGAAATAATTTTGGGCTTCATTGATCCTTTCTAATGTCTTACCTTTAGTATTTCCTTTCTTCTGCTCTCTTTGGGCTTATTCTTCTAACTTCAGTTAGATGCTTAGCTCATTAATTTTTGGCATTTTTTTCTTTTCTTTTTTAAGATTTTATTTTTGGGGGGGGAGAGAGTGTGTGGGCGCAGGAGGAGGGGCAGAGGGAGAGAGACTCTCAAGCAGACTCCTGGCTTAGCTTGGAGCCCGACACAGGCCTTGATCTCAGGACCCATGATTGTGATCTGAGCTGAAACCAAGAGTCAGATACTCAACTGACTGAGCCACCCAGGCCCTTCATGTACCTGATTTTATTACCAGTTTTCATCCAAATCCACTGGGGAATGGGATGATTCTGCTTTTGTTTCTTGGCCAGGAGTTGCTTGATCCTGGAAGTCTTGTGAGAAACCATGAAGAGCAGTCAACCGCATACACCATGGTGGTGGAGAAAAGGAGAAGTGAAGCTTTTTTTTTCTTTTTTTTTTAATTCTGGAAAAATCTCAGCCATTATTTCTTCATATATTGCCTTTCCTTAATTTCTTCTTGTCAGATTTGGGCTGATAGAATAATTTCCTTATTTCTGGAATCCAGTTCATCTTCCAGCTTTTGTTACCACTGTGGACATTTATTTCTGAAAATGAAAAAGTTGCTAAGAGGGATGTTCATGATCACCTTTCTCAATGACATGGTACTTCTTAACTTCTCTTTTTTTAAAGGTAATGGCATGTTTCAATAGTTTTTTTTTAATTTTTTATTTATTTTTTAAATTTCTTTTCAGTGTTAACTTCTGCTTTAAGGAAGGACTTGAGCCATTAGTCTTATGAGTAGATTGCTTTATTTACTAATTGCCCAGAAGTTTTGTATTGGGACACCAACCAAGCCAGAACTTTGAAAATAAATGGAAGTCTTCAAAGAAAATATTAGTTGTATGGCATAAATCTGTACAACTACAGATCCCTTTTTCTTTCAATAGAGTATTTGGAAAAACTGTAAACACATTGTTTTTATTCTCAACTTAAATTCAACCACTGAGAGAATGGAGAGCTTTTTTAAAAAATTTTTAAAAATTTATTTGTCAGAGAGAAGGAGAGAGGGAGAGCACACAAGTAGGCAGAGAGGCAGGGAGAGGCGGAGAGAGAAGCAGGCTTCCTGCCGAGCAAGGAGCCCATGCGGGACTCTATCCCAGGACCCTGGGATCATGACCCGAGCCGAAGGCAGCGGCTTAACCCACTGAGCCACCCAGACGTCCCGAGAATGGAGAGCTTTGAGAAAAATCAGCTTGCCAAACTCTTAGCAGAATAATGTACATTTCTTGGGTACCAGGCACTGTAGGAAGCCTAATGGAGGCATAGGAAGAATTTAGTACCTGTGTTTCTGCTCCATGACTATGACTTTGTCTCTTGGGACTTCACCTTCATGTTAAGCTGCTTATCAACATAGTTTAAAATTTAGTATCATCTTCAAGGAGTTTCCAGAGTTAACTGCTAATGGAAGAAAGCTGTTTCCATTTCGTACATATGTTTCTGGTTTTGGTGTTAGTGCTTTTTCTGCGGTACCTTTTATTTTTTTAAAGATTTTATTTATTTATTTGACAGATCACAAGTAGGCAGAGGCAGGGAGAGGGGGAAGCAGGCTCCCCGCTGAGCAGAGAGCCTGATGTGGGGCTCGATCCCAGGAACCTGGGACCATGACCTGAGTGGAAGGCAGAGGCTTTAACCAACTGAGCCACCCAGGCGCCCCTTTGAAGTACCTTTTGATTCCAGTTTATGCCAGTGGTTTTTGGAGTCTCTTTCTTTTTCAGTACATTGATTAAGGAAATACAAGCAGGATCAGCACTGGCTCTAGGCTTATATTTATCTCATTATTGGTATATTTTATAAGTTTGCCTTTTTTGGTCTTAGGACAGGTTCTAGATAAACTTATGGTATTGAGACAAGGAATAGTTAAATGAGTCAGTAAAAAGTAATTTCTTAGCTGGGAAAAAAAATAATCTTTCAGGTGGAGGTGTCATTCTCCTTCCTCCCCCTTCTTTATTCTCATTTGGTCTCTTCTCTCCTTTATTGCTCTTGACCTCAACATCATACTTCCCTCTCTTTTCATCAAAAGACAATGGAATTCTCTCTCTTGCTTCTCATCATGGATTCTACTAAAAATTTCAAATCCTGTATGATGTTTCTCTAGGACGTGTAGTACCAATTGATTAATCAAATAAAGTCTCCTTTATAATCTGATGGTGTTTAGCTATGTGATCCCTCTGTAGGTGCCTTTGCTTCCTAGTTTGTTAATAAATAACTCTATAAAACCATAACAGTCCAGGTGGACGAAGTTTTATGGCATGTAGTTTCCCAAATCTCACCTATCTCACTTTCAGGTAAGGCCCACCAAGATCACTAGACTGACTTCCAGTGCTGGAGGTCTCAGTGCTAATATTAAGAATGTTTGCTTGTTCTAACATGTCCTAGTCATGGAACAGTTTATTACACACACAAGACTCCTCTGAAGCCCTTTTCTAGCCCCTGCTTGAGGGAATCAGTATGGTAATTATCATGGACTATTTTTGCCTCTGAGTACAACTTGGGATTGTGAATTATGGTTGCCTTTTTTTTTTTTTAAGGATTTTATTTATTTATTTGATAGAGTCTGAGAGCACAAGCAGGGGGATGGGCAGAGGGAGGAGGAGGAACAGGCCTCCACTGAGCAGGGAGCCCATTGTGGGACTCGATCCCAGGGCCTTGGAATCATGACCTGAGCCGAAGGCCAACGTTTCACCAACTGAGCAACCCAGGTGCCCCACTTTTTGTTTTGTAAACACGTATCTAGTGCTTTCTATGTGCCAGTCCCAGTCATAAATATTAGCTCATTTGAAATTCAAAATAATTCTATGAGATAGACATTATTATTCTCATTTTACAGATATAGAAATAGGAACTTTTCTGATCCACAGGAAAATTAAGTAACTTGCTCAAGGTCACTTAGGTAGTAAGTGGCAGAGTTGGACTTGAACCCAGGGGAACATTAGTCCAGAGTCCATGCTCTAAACTGTGCTCTGCCGCCCTTGGGAGGAAGTAAAGATTCTTTTGTCCTCAAGAAGTAGCCTGGAAATTTATTGTTTGAATATTTTCATTCTTTTTTCTCCCTCTCCAAATCATTCTCTCCTGATGCTACATAGGGTTTTTATACAGGTATACCTCATTTTATTGTACTTTACTTTATCGTGCTGTGCAGACACTGCATTTTCTCCAAATTGAAGGCTTGTGACAGCCCTGCATCCTGCAAGTCTGTTGACACCATTTTCCAACAGCCTTTGCTCACTTCATGTGTCTGTGTTGCGTTTTGGTAATGCCTACAATATTTCACACTTATTCGTTATTTTTTGTTACCGTGATTGGTGATCAGTGACCTTTGATGTTACCATGAGAACTGTCTTGGGGGTGCCCGGTGCCCGTGTATCACAGTCAACTTAATTGATAAATGTGTGTTTCGACTGCTCCCCGACAGACTGTTCCCCTGTCTCTTCCCCTCTCTGGTTCTATAAAGGTTGGGAGATGTGAAGAAGCTGCAGGGGAAAAAAAAAGTTTGAAGCTAGCAAAGGTTAGTTCATGAGGTCTAAGGAGAAAAACGGCTTCTATAACCTTAGTGTGCACAGTGAGGCAGCAAGTTATCTAGAAGATGTATCTAGATACATCTGGATACATCTGATTGAGCCCCGCATCTGGCTCTCTGCTCAGCAGGGAGCCTGTTTCCTCCTCTCTGCCTGCCTCTCTGCCTACTTGTGATCTGTCAAATAAATAAAATTTTTTATAAAAAACCCAATGATGTATTATACCTTGGGTAATTGAATTTAAATAAAACAAGAATTATGCTAAACCTCCTCTGTCTGTATTTTGTAAATGGAACAATGAATTCTGGATGACGGCCCATCTGTTTCGGTAACATGACTTACTGAATATTTTGAGCCCACTGTTGAGACCTACTGCTCAGATAGATTCCTTTCAAAATATTACTGCTCACTGGCAATGTACCTGCTCACTCAGATGGTCTGATGGAGATGGGCACTGAGATCAGTGTTACTTTCATGCCTGTTCACACAACATCCATGCTGCTGCTGAGGCATCCGGGCATTATTTGGACTTTCAAGTCTTACTGCTCAAGAAATACTTTTCATAAGGCTCGAGCTGCTGCAGGTAGTGCTTCCTCTGGATCTGTGCAAAGTAAACTTAAAACCTTTTGGAAAGGACTCACCATTCTAGGTGGCATGGGGGACATTAGTGACTCACGAGAAGAGGGGACATAGAAGAAGTTGATTCCAACCCTCATGGATGACTTTGAGGAGTTCAAGACTTCTGTGGAGGAAGAGACTGGAGGTGTGAGTGACTTGCTACAACTTCTTAATAAAATTTGAACAGATGAAGAGTTTCTTTTTTTTTTTTTTTTTAGATTTTTATTTATTTATTTGATAGAGATCACAAGTAGGCAGAGAGGCAGAGAGAGAGAGAGGAGGAAGCAGGCTGTCCGCAGAGCAGAGAACTGATGCGGGGCTCAATCCCACGACCCTGGGATCATGACCTGAGCCGAGGGCAGGAGCTTTAACCCACTGAGCCACCAAGGCGCCCCGAAGAGTTTCTTCTTATCGATGAACAAAGAGAGTAGCTTCTTGAGACCTAATCTCCTCCTGGTGAAGATGCGGTAAAGACTGTTGAAATGACAACAGAGGATTTAGACTATTACATAAACTTAATTACATAAAGCAGTGGCAGGGTTTGAGAGAATTGACTCTCCTCTGGGTAAAATGCTATCAAACAGCATCACGTGCTATGGAGAACTTGTTCATGAAGGGAAGAGTCATTTGCTGCATCAGACTTCACCGTTGTTCTATTTTGAGAAAGTGCTGTGCCCACCACCCTGATCGGTCAGCAGCCAGCAGCATCGAGGCATGCCTGTCCACCGGCTCTCTGATTATGACTCTGAAAGCTCAGGGGATGGTTAGCATTTTTAGCCATTGAGTTTTTAAATTAAGGTATGCACATTTTTTTAGATGTAACAGTTTTGCCTCCTTAATCGACTACGGTATGTGGAAACGTGACTTTTATATACCTTGAGAAACCAAAAAAATTCATTTGACTTTATTGTGATAGTCACTTTATGTTGCTGGTCAGGAGCTGAACCTTCAGTATATCTGAGACATGCCTGAAGAGGAATGAAGTGATTCTGGGTAATTTCAACAGAAAAGAACACGGGTAGCTCGAATAATCATCACAAATTCTAAAGGGCTAAACTTGGAAATGAGCCCGGAAGAAGAGATGAAGGAGCAAAATCACCCCCCACCCCCAGGCCCCCCAGAATCTGTCAGTGGAGATGCTGCTGCTGCTGCTGGACCCAGGAAGCCAGAAACACACTGCTGGGCCCCAGGGCTGCACTAGAGTCCTTGTTACCATGGAAACAGATTGCTGCTGCGGCTACCACCACCATCACTAACTACATGGATTCCCTGCTCTTCCTGCTTCTGATTCAAGGTCTAGTTAGTGCATCTAATGGGTCAGTCTTAGGTCAAAATTCTATCCCGTGTTCATCCTAGCTGTACAGGAGGCTAGGAAATCAAGTGTCCTCCCTTCTAGGGTTGCCGAACAAAATACAGGAGGCCCAACATTTGCAAAGCTTGGGGGGACATACTCATACTAAGACTTTATTCTCTATTTATGTGAAATTTAAATTTAGCTGGGCACTCTGTATTTTTATTTATTGAATCTGGCAACCCTCCTGCCTTCCTAGTTTCTGTATTCGGGAGAAAACAAAGATTTATATGATGGGTAATTTTCAAAAGAGAGGATAAGTTTCTCTATTGGAAAGGAACACGACTAAGATTCACTATGATCCTTTCTAACATTTTTTCGTGTAGTCACGACACGATGATTTTGCATTGAGGGAAAAAGTACTTTCTGGTGTCCAACCAGGACTCTACTTATAACCAGATTTTTCTTTTCCAGTAACTGCCCTGTCCTGCCCATGTTGTATCAAAATTATTTTAATTTCCTCCTAATTGGAGGTGATGTTTTGGATAGCATGCTTTTATTTCTTTTTCTTTTTTCTTTTCTTTCTCTCTCCCTCCCTGCCCCCCCTTTCTTCCTTTCTTTCTTTAGTTGGTTCGTTCTTTCTGTTTTAAGTAATCTCCACACCCAATGGGCACTCGAATGGTCAACCCTGGGATCAAGAATTGCATGCTCTACTGACTGAGCCAGGCAGGCACCCCTGGATAGCATGCTTTTATTTCTAACATAGATTCAGCTTTTATTTAACCTCCTTTTTCAATAATAAACGGAGCTCTCATTCCCGGTTCTGAAGAAAAAATCTCATTGTGGTACACTATTCAAGCTATATACAGATATGTAGACATATTGCAAAATGAGAAGTAACTCAAGAAATTTGTGTCATAAAAAATTCACTATATATCCTCCCCTGCTCTGTATTTTACTGTTTCTGCTTCACTTTCTGATTATTTATGAAGCTCTTCTGATACTTCTACAGAAAAAGGTAATTTTGAGTGTGCAGAATATTAGCAGCTTAGGAAAAAAAATCTTTCTCATGATTCCCCTTAAATAAAAATAAAATGTTTCCAACAAATTCAATTGAGGGTCAAAGAGAATAAAGTTTGTACTTGGCAAAATAGTTTTGTTTATAAAATTCTTATGTGTTCAGTTTACATATCTAATGTATTTAGGGTTAAGACCTTAGAAAAAGAGTGTGTGTGTGTGGTGTCCAGAGGCAAAATTCTAACAAACAGGGGCACCTGGGTGGCTCAGTGGGTTAAGGCCTCTGCCTTCGGCTCAGGGCATGATCCCAGGGTCCTGGGACCGAGCCCTGCATCAGGCTCTCTGCTCAGCAGGGAGCCTGCTTCCTCCTCTCTCTCTGCCTGCCTCTCTGCCTACTTGTGATCTCCGTCTGTCAAATAAATAAAATATTAAAAAAAAATTCTAATAAACAGACCTCTAGCTAAAGCTGCAATCAGAAAGAGAAATTTACTTGTTTTTTTAATTATAACACCATCATGGTCATTTAGATTTTCTATACTTATTGAAGAGAAAATATAGATTTTACCAGTGTTGATGCATTTCATAATCATTGCTGGAAGAATGCTTATCACTGCTATCATATGTGATGAGTAGTACAAATGAAAATCATTTGCACTTTGGGATCAGAAAAACAGTGTTTTAAAAGTTGTTGATGAGGGGCACCTGGTTGGCTCAGTGGGTTAAAACTGCCTTCAGCTCAGGTCATGATCTCAGGGTCCTGGGATCGAGCCCTGCATTGGGCTCTCTGCTCAGCAGGGAGCCTGCTTCTCCCTCTCTCTTCCTGCCTCTCCGTGCCTCCTTGTGATCTCTCTCTCTGTCAAATAAATAAATCTTAAAAAAAAAAAAAGTTGTTGATTAAACATAGCATAGGGAAGATAATATTGTAATGACGTATGGTGACAGATAACTGTATTTATGGTGAGCATTGCATAATGTATGGAATTGTTAAATCACTATGTTGTACACTTGAATATTGTCAACTTAAATTTTTATTATTGAAGCATAGAGAGGTAAACCAAGAAACAGATTCTTAACTGTAGAGAGCTGATGATTACCTGAGGGTAGGTAGGTGGCAGGAAAGGTTAAACAGGTGATGGGGATCAAGGAAGGCACTTTCTCTGATGAGCATGGGTATACAGGTGTTGAATCACTATAGTGTACACCTGAAACTAATTACACTAAATTAACTAGAACTTAAATAAAAACTTTAAAATATTTGTATTTGTATTTTTTTATTTTTATTTTTTAAAAAAGATTTTATTTATTTGTTAGAGCGAGCGAGCACAGGCAGACAGAGAGGCAGGCAGAGGCAGAGGGAGAAGCAGGCTCCCTGCTGAGCAAGGAGCTTGATGTGGGACTCGATCCCAGGACACTGGGATCATGACCTGAGCCGAAGGTAGCCGATTATCCAACTGAGCCACCCAGGCATCCCAATATTTGTATTTTTAAACTTAAAAATAATAACTTGTTGGAGAATTCATGTATTCAAACTTTATTATGATTTTTGGTTATGGACACCATTTTTAATTTCTGCCCTTGTTTATTCCCCAAATTAAAACAGATTAATTTTTGTAAATAGCAATTGCCTGGGAAGAGGAAAGTGGCAGATGGCTAAAGAGAAGAGTGGTATATAACCATTCTAGTTCATTCTCAAGGGTCTCTCAATTACATCAGAGATCCAGAAAATGCTCTTGACAGTTAGTTTGCATGAATTCTGACTCCCAGTTACATGGTTTATACTATCATACTGCTCTGATTCTTACATATAACCTTATGACATATGTGTGAATATTTCATGTTATTTTATTAATAGAAAAAGCATCTACGTAATGGCATTTCAAGTCACATTATCTTGAAAACTGGCTCTTCACAGTATTTAAAATACAGTATTTTAGGGATGCCTGGCTGGCTCAGTCAGTAGAACATGTGTCTCATGATCTCAGGGTCATGAGTTCAAGCCCCACATTGGTGGGTAGCCTACTTAAAAATTGTGAGGGGCACCTGGGTGGTTCAGTCAGTTAGTGTCTGCCTTTGGCTCAGGTCATGATCTCAGGGTCCTGGAATCAAGCCCTGCAGTGGGCTCCCTACTCAGCAGAGAGTCTGTTTCTCCCTCTTCCCTCTGCCCCTCCCCCTGCTTGTGTCTCTCTCTCTCAAATAAATAAAATCTTTAAAAAAATTATAAAACACAGCATTTAAAAACAATTATTTAAATATTCTTTTAAGTTTCTATTACCAGTTTGTTTTGTTTTACATTAAGTATGTAATAAAGTCCACGTAGTATAAAGATTATGTATTAAAGTAACAGCCCTCTGCTGACACCCACTACCAATCCTGAGAAATAACTTTTTAAATTTTTTTAAAAGATTTTATTTATTTATTTGACACAGAGAGAGATCACAAGTAGACAGAGAGGCAGGCAGAGAGAGAGAGGGAAGCAGGCTCCCTGCCAAGCAGAGAGCCCGATGCGGGACCCGATCCCAGGACCCTGGGATCATGACCTGAGCTGAAAGCAGAGGCTTTAACCCACTGAGCCACCCAGGCACCCGAGAAATAACTTCTGATAACAGTCTGGCATGTAACCATGTAGAATTCTCTCCAAGGATACACAAATAACGCACATTTTCACTTTTCCTGGTGTAAATCCTCCACTTCTCCTGCCCCTACACCCTCATGATACTCAGATTATCCTGATCTGACAAATAAGACTGAGATAGTCCTAGGAGCTTAACTTGCTTGATCCTCATAGCAAATCTATGGGGTGGAAGCTGTTGTTATCCACATTTTACAAAAAAAATTACAGAGAAGTTAAGTAACTTGTCCTAAATGACACAGCTAATAGGCGAAAAATATGGAATTTAAATCCAGGCAGCCTGCTTATATGAGTATAAGCTATTAACCTCTTTTTTGAATTTTTGTAGATGCAAGAACAACACACCATTCAATTAGGTCTGGCTTCATCTACCCTCCTTGTTAGACTTGGTCACATTCATACTCATGAATATGAATATTCAGGTCCTATTCACGAACCTGAAAAGTGGTCCAGAGCTGGAGGTAGTTTCAGGAGCAGCTTAATTTTAGGCTCAGTTTCTGTCGGTCTCTGATACATTATGCTTGTCTTTGGCACATTGGCTTTTATTCTCCACCTTCAGGTGATGGTCAGATGACTGCAATAGCTCCAGTTTAAATTCAGTTTGCAAGAGAGAGTCTCTTTTTAGGTAGCCCTTATCAGAGTTCTTTTATTCAGTGCATTTGGACCAGCTTTGGGCAGAGAGTGGTGGAGGGATGAATTCCCAAAGGAATATCAAGATTGTTGCTGGAAGAAGAAAAACGGTGGTTCCTATTATAATTCTCACCAGTATTTCCACTGAAACTCCTAGGTTTGTTTATCCTAAAGTTGCACCTCCTAACTGCCTCATTTTCATTCACCAACATAATAATGTAGAACTTTGACGAAGGATTTACTCTATTTTCCTTTCCACCCAAACTTCTGCTGGTCTTCTGGGAGACCTCGGTGTTCACATCGATGACCATCCAATAGTATGGTTTTGTATTTCTTGGACTTAAGCGAACCTTTGTCTCCACTGAATGCAGACTGTTTAAATAAGACTTATTACACTCAACAATTTGCATGCCTTTTTCTGCCAGACCATATGTTCTTCCTTGAGGCTGGGACTGTGTCTCTTAATCCTCACATATTAGTGGCTCTACAGCAGCTACTAATTAAATGCTCGTTAAATATGTACTAACTTAATATATGTACTCCTTTCAACAGTACTTGTCATCCTGGGACTAGAGTGGAGAGAAAGGACAGTTGAGATGAGATTGGCGAACTGGTTGTGGTGAAGTAAGGGATGGGGAACAATGGAAAACGTAGCTCGATTGTTCTATTGGTGAGATTCAGGATGAGATAGAAGAGAAGTAAAGGAAAATTCAGGAAACCAGGGAGTTGTCAAGAAACTAAAAATTGTGAGCTTGAAACTGAGGTTTAGTCGGATTGAGTGACAGATGGCAGGGAAGAAGTTGGTAGACTACAGATTTCACAGTTCAGTATTTCAGAAGTGAATTGGATGGGACAGTGATAGAATTTATGCTACAAGGAACTAGGAATGAAGAAAACAAATTTATATTCAGGTAAAGATTAAGTAGGGGGTAGCATAGTCTAGTTGCCAAAAAAATCTGCTTTTGGGGTGCCTGAGGTGGTTAAGCGTCTGCCTTTGGCTCAGGTCATGGTCCCAGAGCCCTGGAATGGGGCCCCTCACTGGGCTCCCTGCTCAGCAGGGAGTCTGCTTCTTACTCTCCCTGTGCTGCCCTCCCTCCCCCAATTGTGCCCTCTCTCTCTCTCTCTCTCTCTCTCTGTGTCAAATAGATAAATAGAATCTTTTTTTTTTTTTTTTAAGATTTTATTTATTTATTTGACAGATCACAAGTAGGCAGAGAGGCAGAGAGAGAGAGGAGGAAGCAGGCTGTCCGCAGAGCAGAGAGCCCGATGCGGGGCTCGATCCCAGGGTCGTGGGATCATGACCCGAGCCGAAGGCAGCGGCTTTAACCCACTGAGCCACCCAGGCGCCCCAGATAAATAGAATCTTACAGTCTGCTTTTGAGAGTGGAGTTGGGAATATATCTCAAGTCTTCACTTAGCACCTGTCCAAACTAAAAAATCAAAACAAAATAAACAACCCCCCCCCAAAAAAAACCCTCTTCATCTCCATTTTCTTATCTATAGTTGGGGGATAATATCTACTCACAAGGCTTATAAGGATTTGTATTGGGCTATGCTTGGGTAAAAGTGACTTATCTCTACTGTCATGGCAGTAGAGCAGATTGAAGAGCTGTGAGTCTAGAGACCCTGAGCCACAGTCAGAACTCCCTGGATGACGGAAGAAGTCGACTTATGAAAACGGTAAGCCAGGTGCTAAAATCCTCAACAAATAGAGAAATAAGTCACAGAAATAATGAACAGGGCCGCTAAATGGGTATAGGCTGGAGGCAGGAGGTTCAAAGGAGTAGCTCTTGTTGGAAGAAGATAAATCACCAGAGGCCTGGGACCTACAGTGTGGGGCCATGAGAATGTGGGCCTTTCTTCATTGCCCAAGGTCAGGGAGCCCATGATTAGCACAAATCCAATTGGTCTGTGGGATAGTCAGGTGTCCTGAGCATCAAAGGAGAGGGGAGGGTGTTGAGTGAAGGTGAAAATGAAATGGAAGCTAAGGTGGCTGTGGGACGGCTGCAGATGCCTACCATGCACTCGGACCCTGCAGTACCTGGGATGTGAGGGAAGAACTTCTCATATACAAGGTTGTGGGAAAAACAAAACCCACGAAGGATGCAGGTCCGGTTAAGGAAAATGAATGAAGGGAAGTCCTTTAAAGATATAAAAATGAGAGATACATTTCATGGTGAATTCATAATTTCCAATCTTTTAAAATATTGTCTGGTGATTATTTTCTCTCCATTCTTACTTTCCCCTCAGTCAACCTGAGTTCTCCTTTACCTTTATACTATTCCACTTGGATTTCTCTGGAAGAAGAATGAGGAACATTCTGCTATCTTGTGTATTCTCTCTCAGACCTTGAACCTGCCCTAGTCCCAACAAATTACGATCTGACTATTCTTTGCCACAGGCTAAATATGTTGCAGAAATCTAGTCCTGAAGTATTTGGAAAAATTGATACGCTAAATTACTGATGGGCATTTCCTTAGGTTCCTCTGTATTGATTCATGACTCCAGGATACGATGTTGAAGGAAAAGTCATTGTATCGGAGCAGAAATTGGTTAGCTTCAACAGCTTCAGAAAAACTGGAAGCTACCCCAGAAAATAGAATCAGGCAACTTGCTCATCCTCCCCTGCCCATCTTGAATATTATCCTAGCAAAGAGTTCTTGAAAGAGCATGTAGTCTTCCTTAATGGAAGGTCTGGGAGTCATAGCTATCCCATACTAAACAGACTCCTGCAAATGAAACCCCTTCTTTTCACATTTAGATCTGCTTCCTCAAAAGGAGGATTATCTTTAGAACAAAGAACTAGTCATTTTCTTTTCTTTTCTTATTTTTATTGGAGTATAGTTGACATACAGTGTTACCTTGGTTTCAGGTGTAGGACATAGTGAATCAACAATTCTATGTATTACTTGGTACTCACCATGACAAGTGTAGTCACTATGCATTATTATAGTGTTGACTGTGTTCCCTATGCTGTACTTTTCATCTCTGTGACTTACTTCTGTAACTCAAAGTTTGTATCTCTTAATTCCCTTCACCTATTTTTTTTAAAAAAGATTTTATTTATTCATTAGAGAGACAGAGATCACAAGTAGGCAGAGAGGCAGGCAGAGAGAAAGGAGGAAGCAAGCTCCCTGCAGAGCAGAGAACCCAATGCGGGTCTCGATCCCAGGACCCTGGGATCATGACCTGAGCTGAAGGCAGAGACTTTAACCCACTGAGCCACCCAGGCGCCTCCCCCTTCACCTATTTTGCCCATCTTTCCACACCCTTCTTCTCTGGCAACCACCAATATGAAGAACTACTCATTTTCTTTCTTTTCTTTTTTTTTTAAAGATTTTATTTATTTATTTGACAGAGATCACAAGTAGGCAGAGAGGCAGGTAGAGAGGAGGAAGCAGACTCCTTGCTGAGCTGAGAGCCAGATGCGGGGCTCGATCCCAGAACCCTGAGACCATGACCTGAGCCAAAGGCAGAGGCTTAACCCACTGAGCCACCCAGGTGCCCCAGAACTACTCATTTTCTAATAACATTTTTAGTTAATTGGAGTTCAGGATTTACACACTTGGTATCAAAAACATCTGATTGTGGATAATTTCACTGATTGGACAATAGTGAGAAAGAGCTTTGTAATTTTACGGATTTAGAGGCTAACAAGGGCAGACTTTAGTAGCTCTTGCTGGCCACTATAAGAACAAACCTCTTGAGTGTTTATGGGTAGAAAATGATTCTATGCTTTTGATCCTTTTTGATTTTCTGTGCTTTTGACTCATATGTGATCAAAGGTAGTATACCATGCTAATACCTAGATTAAGTAGTCACAGTTTTGAGCACTATTAAACACTGTTATCCTGATTTTATATACGAGAAAATTGAAACTCAGGTTAAGTAACTTATTCAAAGGAACATGTCTAGTGTGTTGTCAATTTAGAATCCTAACCCTATTTCTTTCTCAGCATTATATTGCCTGTAACAAAAATATTAATGATTTATTCCAGAAACAATATTGCAAATATTATATTAAAAATAATGGAAAAACCAAACAAATTTTACAGATATTTATCTATATTAATGCTGGTAGACTGGAAAGATTTTTGACCAGGTGTTTACATTTAAATGATCTTCCCATTATTATGAAATAATGAGGGAAAAGTGCACAGGGACTTAATTTCTAAATGGTGTGTTTCCAAGCTGACAGCAAATGAGAATGTTGCATTGGGCAATTCATAACATCAGTATGCAATTTAAATCAAATTAGAATTTAGGACAGTTGGTTTAAAGACAAAATTTTTCAATCTATTTTCATATGTTCTCAAGCATTGGGCAAAATTAGTGTGGGTTTACAGACCAGGCATTTTAGGGCCATGTTTTTTCAGTCAGCCTGTTGGGTCTTAGGAGTCTGTGATTTCCAGTCTACCCTTGTTGCCCCAGAGCCTCCTCTGACGACAGGCATCAAATCACCCCCTTCAATGTGATGTGCAGGCCATTTCCCCAGAGTTTGGTCAACATTATCCCCACCCCTATCACTTGTGCCTGCTTCCCAGCCACCTGTCACTCTGAGCTTTAAACTTGTCCTATAATATGTAGAATGGGAGGCTTGCACAAATGTTTTCAGAGTTATCACAATTTTAGGTGACGATTCTTCAAAAATTAAACACTGATTTCAGGTACAATTTATTAGCAACTGCTGAGAAATTGATCAATTCTAATAAAGTTAAAGATGCTATTCTGCACCCCTCACTTAATAGTTACACAGGTTTTTTCAAGATCTATAATTAGGAAAAAAAAAGATCTGTAATTAGTTGTCAGAATCAAAGTTTGCCCTAGAGCAATTAACATGAATTCTGAGTTGAATACATTAAAAACTATTGTTTTTGTGATCTTTCTTGAGCAAGGTGAAATATACCATCTTCAGCAATCTTTGTCTCTTCCAAGGGCATCTTCAAAGCATGGTGATGTTCCAGTTCGTGTAATCCCTTTGGGTATCCTCCTCAGCTCTTCTTTTTGAATGTATCATTAATCTGATGGGTTGGGTACATGGGAAAACTCATGAATGGATCTCATGTTGGGAACTCCTTAGGTGTGAAGATAAAAGTTATTATAGGCTATGGAAAAAGCATGTTGAATCAATTTTAACTCCTGTTTGGGCTTTATGTTTCTTAGAGGGAAGCAAAACATTCTCTAATTTGTTTTGGTTATATACAGTAAACCAAACACTAACTTTCATTAGCTGAGTGTTTACTATAAAATATTACCTGACTTGAGTTTTCTGTGTTTTGAGATATACAGGCAAATTCAGTGTCAAAATGGGCTACAGAGAAAGAAACCTGAAGCGAAGGTTACACATAATGGACAATGACAGGAATTCAGTCAAGGACACTGGGTATTGGAACTAACCAAGACCATAATTTTTGGGTAGCAGTTTGAGCTAGTGTGATGCCATATACCTTTTCTGAGAACTACATTGCTTAAAGTAAAATTTATCAATAGTCCCACCTCAAATAGCTCATTTAGAAAGAATGAGAATGTTACAAGGTATGAATTTGAGTCAAGAAAAATACGCACTTTAGTGTTCCGTCTATTCAGGAATGTTTGCCTTTTCAAGTTATTATTATTTTTCTTCCTGCATCTCTTAGATATCCTCTGACCATAGTATATGTTCCAGTGGTGGCCGTGAAAATCTCCCAACTCACATGCTCTTGCTACAATATGACCTTGTTACTCCCCGTTGGGAGGTGGCATCTATGTCCCTTCCCCTTGAGACTGGGTACATCTTTGTGTCTGTCATCATCTGGTGTAGATGTGATGTTATGTGTTTCCAAGACAAGGCCAGAAAAGGAGAGGGAACTTCCTCCTGGCTCTTTTTCTTGAGACGCTTACTCTTGGAATTGGAGCTAGGCGCTGAGACTGTGTGTTATGAGAACACCCAGGTCATGTGCTCAAGTCTTGTGTAGGTGGTTCTGGTGGAGAAGCCCAGCTGAGGTCTTGACTGACAGTCAACAAAGAGTACCAGTCATGTGAGGTGGCATGCCTTTGAGATGACATTGGTACCAGACACCATCTGCTTGCAACCTCAGGGAAGTCTGTGGAACAAGACTTAGCAATGCCCAGTCAACTCTCAGAATTGGAGGAGATAAGAAACGGTTGCTGTTGTTTGATGCTACTACATTTGCGGTGGTTCATTGTGCAAGATGTTAGCATTGGATCCACTTAAAGCCATTGAAATAAGTGCAAGTGCCTTAACTGTAGAAAAGGAATGCATTTTTGAAATTAAAATTTAAGAATGCTATAAATTATATCTAGTGAAAATAGAGAAAGGGGTTGCAGAGCATAAGAAAAATCATAGATATAATTGTTCTAGGTCTTCCCACCTGGTAGTTTTCCTTTTCAGTAAACAAGTAGGAATGATAAACCTCTCTTAGCACTGTTCCTCCATCAGCAATCCTTGTCTGCTGCTGCCCCTGGGTTTGGGTTCAAATTAGGGCAAACATACTTCCCCATTTTTCTGGGACAGTCGCTGACTCTATCCCTATCTATATTTGTCTATATTTGTGGTCCCAGGGTTATTACTACCAATGGTCCCATCCTCTGTTATATTCTCAAAAGGGTCCTAATTTGGACAGTAAATTATATGGTCATTGTGGTCAAAGGGAACTGACCAAAGACCCAGCCATGTAAGGTCATTATCCTCTAAATATTTCTCACCCAAATTAAAATGATGGTTGATGTGTGAAAATTGCATTGTGTTGGTGAGCCTAGTGAGACCACATCCAGAGATTATGTTTCTGTGGAGGGCACGGTGGCTGGACTTCTCCACATCCTGGTCAGGGAACCCATGAACATTTGGGTTATATGGTTGTCTATCACAGTCATACTGAATTTACAAGGGTTATGCGTGCCCTGTGATGCCATGCTTGAATGAAGTGCAATTTGAGAAGTGGGCAGTAAGCAAGGGAATACCAAAGACAGCTTGCAAGATTCATTTGTTCCAGGAAAGCTTACAGTTTCCTTCTATGAGGCATTGCTCCATTATCTTCCGATAGACAGTAAAGAAATAGGAAAAAAAAAATCTTGAAGTATTAAAGTCCTGAAGCTATCATTTACTACCTAGATAGAGTTCTGTCTGGCTACAGAAAATGGAAATAAATGTCCAAAGTCAAGAGAGCTTGCAGAGTGGCAACATTAATCCTGTAGCCTTAGAAAATTTTATACAACGGCAAAATGGAAAGGAACCTCAAAAGTTGTGCAGAAGAATACCTTTTGTTCAGGAAGGGTTCCGGACAGTTCTTTATTCTGCTTTAAACAGTATCCAGGGAAGGAAATTCCACTGTTTTTATCTTGGCAATCTGTTTCAAGGTCTAAAAATTTTTGCAATCAGGAAAGTTCTGTATAGACACACAACTGTATTTTTCAAAGTCCTTTTGTAGATCATCCCTAGCATTGAGTAGACAAAACAAACAACTGATTGAATTTTTAACATTGAAACGGTGTAGTTAAAACCTGTCATA
>ML111840.1:44931-71161 GCA_003697995.1 Taxidea taxus jeffersonii
CTCTGGTTCATTTTAAGTTTCTTCCATGACATTCAAGTCTCTCACATCCCTCCTCCTTTTTAACATTTAGACTATTTTGGATGAGTTTTCAAATCAGATATTTTCCTCCGCTCTCTGCTTCCTTCTGGCAAAGTACACAGAAGCCACAGTCTATGCTTTCATTAAATGTTTTAATTCATTATTTTTTAATCTTAATTTTTAAATTTTTTATTAACATATGTATTATTAGCCCCAGGGGTACAGGTCTGTGAATCACCAGGTTAATTCATTAATTTGATAGAATTGCCCAGCATATTAGGTATGTAAGTGCAGTTTAGCATATTTTATTTCCTATACAAATACATTTATCAACAGGATATCCTATCGTAGGGAAGGACTCAAATTCATGAGGATTTACACAAAATTACCTGCAACTGAATGCCCTCAGCTCTTTGCTGTTTTCGAAGACCACCTCCTTCCGTTCGAATATTTAAGTAACATTTTGATAGTTTTCAATGCATTTTCAAATTTTTAAGCACTCACATTTCTGTAAATGTTCTAACATAGCAAACATGCTAGAATCACATGTGTAAAATTTGTATATACAGTAGCTACACATGTACAGTTAAGGATGATACACACAGGGGCACCTGGGTGGCTCAGTCGTTAAGCATCTGCCTTAGACTCACGGCATGATCCCAAGGTCCTGGGATTGAGCCCAGCATCAGGCTCCCTGCTCAGCAGGAGACCTGCTTCTCCCTATCCCACTCCCTCTGCTCTGTGTTCCCTCTCTCGTTGTGTCTCTCTCTGTCAAATAAATAAAACTTTTTTTGAAAGGATGATACACATACATATATATTTAGTATATCCATGCAGAACATAAGATTGGGAGAACCTGGATATTATAAAAAGAAAAGTGAAATTCACTGGTTTCTTTATTTTTGCTTTCTTAACAATGACAAAATCTATTGCCATAGAAAAACCTCTAGTGATAAGACTGATCCCTATGTGTTGGGATCTGTAAACAGAAAATAAAAAATCAGGGTGCCTGGGTATCTCAGTTGGTTAAGCAACTATCTGCAGCTCAGGTCGTGATCCTGGAGTCCCAGGATTAAGGCCTGCATCGGGCTCCCAGCTCCACAGGGAGTCTGCTTCTTCCTCTGACCTTCTCCTCTCTCATGCTTTCTCTCACTGTCTCTCTCTCAAATAAATAAAATCTTTAAAAAAATAATCAGAAGCATCTGATTTATACTTTATTATTTAAGAAAAGCAATTGCTTATCTTTAGTGCTTTATTTTTTCAGTAATTTTGAATAAACTACACTTTTTCTAATACAGTTCATAGGCTGACATCACATTAATGCATGTTTCGTTCTTTATTGATACTGGGAGGTGATAATAAATAATGGAGCTAAGAAAATGAGGAGCGGGAACCATCAACACCACAGTGCTGGGAGGGAGAATGATTTATTTCTCATTGTTAAACATCACGGTTGAAATCTGTCAACCAGCTTGAAGGTCAACTATAAAAGTATCAATAAATATGAAACCCAGACTTCATGCTGGAGAACAGTAGAGAAAAATCAGAAAATATTCATTTCCTTGGCTGAGATAATAAGGTACTCACAAGAGATACAACAATTTCACCTGATTTTCTTTTATGCAGCTCCAAGTTCAAGGGTAACACTCCTCTCACACTGTGGGAATAATACATGCTTTGTAACAATTTGAGCCTAGGACTGCATAATAGGATTGAAATAGTGTCAACTTTGTTAAATTGAACCGCATGTATGGAGCTTGCACTGTGAATACAGACCTTGAGGCTAGGCTAGGAAAATTCCTTAAGAACTAAGTGGGGAAGATGAAGAAGGAGGGAAGGGAATCCCCCAGGAAACCCTGGAGACTGGGCAAGTCTTGAGGGAGGGACTGAACTCGGAGCCAGAGGGTTCAGAGAAATTCTTGCTCATCTAGCGGAACTGTCCCCCGACATCCCAGGCCTCCCTCCTGTCCTGCTCATTGTTCTGGCTTTTTTCAATTCAAACTTTAGGGAAATCTCGATTTCCTGACTTCCTGCTGTTTTCTCTTCCCCTAGCTTTTATAGAAGATTGGAATCAGAATCAGGCACATGAAGATCATTTGAAACTACGTGTATAAAAAACCAGTCTGTAATTTCTTCTCTTTACCTGTCAACCATAATGCACACACAGATACATAAGGTGTAATTTAATGTGGTTTCATTTTTAGAATTTTTTTTGTGATGTGTAGTATAAAGTAAAAATTCATAAATCAAAATTTGTTTTTAGACTTTGCACTCCAGATTTTGGGTTTAGAATATATAGTCACCACGAATCTAGCCTTCTTTTACAAATAAGGAGGTTTTGTTAAGTATACTTTGGATATGAATACAAGTCAGGAAAGTATAGATTGTAGACTATTAATTTGTTTTTTAGGAAGTATACATAATAACGTAATTGGTTACAGGAAGCAGTAGTCTCGAACTATTGCTACACATTAAATCCACACCTCCTTCTGGAAATTCACAACACAGGGATCATTGCTGGTGGCCTGACCTTGGCAGAAAACAGACAGAGGGTGGGGCTTCCTGCATTAGCAGAGCTGGAGGTCCCTCTACGATAGGTTTTGGGGATTGCATCAGGCTCCCCTCTGATTCAGTACAATTTGTAATTCTCCTTTATAGGAAGAGAACCTTCAATCTCACAGCTAGAAGTCAGGGTTTTGGGGCTGATGCTCTGTGAGGTAGAAACATAGTGACATTGTAACAATACAGGTATTCTGAAATCAGATGTTAACTGAAATCAGATGTTTGAGGGTCATAAGACATCTCACTTGTAGTTTAACAGAGGAATCCTTCCTTTCTTCGAGCAGGGGACCCTAACTTATCTCCCAGACCCTTTTGAGAATCCGGTGAAAAATCCGGGTCCTTGCTCCGAGCACATACACCATAATACTTTACATTCAAACAAAACATTTACATTTCTATTGTCATTTCATTTATTAAATATTTATTGTGCCCCAACTCTCCGTGTGGCCAGTACTATCCTAGAGATTTGGAAGACATCAGTGAATCCCTGCCTTCATTGAACGGACATTCTGTTGTTCACATTGCTGGATTTTCCCTGGTCTGAATCTCATGTTTTGAATATTAGTGCTTAAATTATACACGTACAGAAGAAATCTAGGAAGTAATTAACTGCTGGAACATGCCGTCCTCACTGAGCTGTGAATTGTAAAACTAAGCAATGTCACGATCTAGCAGGGGCTCCTTGGTGGATACAAGAGGCCATCTGCCAGTTGCCACACTTGGTAGTAATCATGCTGTTCCAACCAAGCATATTTTCACTGAATGACCCATCCAACGGGACTGGTATGGTAATGTCTTATAGGTTTATTTTGAGGATTAATGAGATGCTCTAGATTAAGTCCTCACTAATCTGCTATGACTCTAATCTTTCTGCATTATGAAGTTTCTTTAAATATGGGCTAGCATATTTTTGAAATTAGAAAAATATAATTCAAGTGAATGGTTTGAATAAATAAAAAGACTGGTGTGATCTGTGTGTGTGTGTGTGTGTGTGTGTGTTTGTAGCTTTAAAATTCATTTTCGTCCTTTGCCAGACAGGAAAAATGCTAGTTTAGAAGTATGTTTTCTCAAGTTCAACATTTAATAATGATCCCCTCCTGTAGGACTCACCCACACTGGATTTTATTTGAAGAGTTTTACAATACCAGGAGCCTCTGTGAATTAAAAACAAAAAGTCTGTTTTGGGGCACCTGGGTGGCTCAGTGGGTTAAGCTTCTGCCTTCAGCTCAGGTCCTGATCCCAGGGTCCTGGGATTGAGCCCCATATCGGGCTCTCTGCTCTGCAGGGAGCCTGCTTCCCCCTCTCTCTCTGCCTGCCTCTCTGCCTACTTGTGACCTCTCTCTCTCTCTGTCAAATAAATAAAAAAAATCTTAAAAAACTTAAAAAAAAAGTCCATTTTGAACCAGAGATCTTTTAATGGTCAATTAATTCCCTGGGTGCAATGGTATCTTGACTCTGACAGTCTGAGGTGTTCTATAATTGATCCCTCGAACATGCCTCATCCTGTCTGGTTCACAGGCCCACGTTCTCTAAGTCTGAAGGGAAATCTTACTATTTTAAGGACACTAATTTGTTTGGCTTTCTCAGGTCCTTCAAGTTGTCTGTGGTTAATGAGATATCCTGTGTCCCACCCCTGCACCATTTCGCCATCCCTTCCAGGGCTTTGCGCCCACTAGAACAATTTGCAGAACTCAAGTAGTTTCAAACACAATGCTTAGGTCTGTTGAAAATTACATTTGATTGAAGATGACCTCACTGATAACCTTTCTTCCTCATTTAATATGGCTGTGAAGTCTGACAGAGTAATACAATCTGAAATTGGCGATCGTCTTACATTCTCACAATATGTTAGCTAGGAGCCTCTTCTGTCGATTTTTTCCCTTTCATCTTCAATTTGTCATCCTTGTTATATTCTCACCTATAATATGGCCTCGTTTTTTAAAATACGGTTTTGAAACTTATATTTAGAATGTTTCCAACAAAGCTGGAATCTATTGAACTGTTTAAATCAACATAGTCAACCTAAGATGAGATGCTCCCCTCCCCCTCTCATTTTGTTCTTCACCTAGCACAGGGCCGGGCTCCTTGTAGGTGCTACTTTTCAGATTTAACATATGACTGGTCATGTATAGATTGCCTTATAACTTCTGCCTTAAGAGGCATGGTACCATCTTCAACAACTGGTAATCTACAGCAAACATGAAACTACTGGCATCGCTCCGATGGTATAAGTCAGCCCAGACAGCCTTCCCAAGAAGCTCATGATTCTTTGGTGTCGAATAGAAAGAAACTGAGGATAAAGAGGCAAAATGTTTTATTAGTCCTGGAAAGAAAATACAGAATCATAAACTAGAACTTCTCCAGTATGGACATATGGAGAGTTTCACAGTCCTATTATTAAATTTTGCATTGGCGGATTGCTTAAGGTAGAGTTACCTGATCAGCCTGTGTCCGCTAGGTGGGCAGCCATCTGATTTCCTTTGAAAATACAACCTGGACAAGTACAAATATAAGCCTGAGTTGAAATTGACACAGATGTCTTCTCCAGTCAAATGGTGGCCGAGACCATTAACACAGAGTTTTTCTGATACAGAACAAGACTGCTCATAGCAAAACTGCATGGCAATTAAGGCTAAATTGTTCTTTCTACTTCAAACATAAGGTCTCATATTATGCAGTATCTTACATCATTGAGAACTGAATGCCTATCATGTGCATGTCCAGGACCTATGTGACGGCATACATTTGTGTGGGGGCTTGGGCATTTTGAAAGGACATTTGTGCACTATTGTGTAGTTGTGGGTTTTTTTTTTTTTTTTCATTGAATGTGTGTTAGGTCCATTTTGGATGACCAGTGGTGGCTCCATCTAAAGCTGTTGTGACTATTTAAGGTGTTTGCCTGTGGGTTGGCCCGGAGATTTTTCTCCACTATAACAGCGCCGTCCTCAAGTTTCCCACCAAGTGTCCTGTCCCCACTGTAGTTTGTCATCTCTTCACATGCTCTGGTAGGACATTTTTCTGTTCTCTGGTTTGGAGTCCTCTCTCTTTGGTCCGCAGTAAAACACTGGGCACGGTCTGCCTCCGATCTTTGCACTCCTCAGTGCAGGTCAACTTCATGACAATGTACTGACAGTTACACATGTTCTAAGATTCTGTTCTTGGGGCTTTGGTTCTGTCATTGAATTGTGAAGTTGGAAATAACGGTTTTTAGAGTCATGAATTAGATACATTCAGAATGTTGTTTTACTCTTTCTGGAAGTTTTTAGTTGAAGCTGAGTCATGGTCACTAAACCACTCAGAGGTTTTCATCCAAGGATTTTAGCTTGGAGCTGTCTGTCTCTAGATACTTGCACAAAATACTCCTTTAGATCTCTGCTCAATTTTCACTTCAGAAAGACCTTCTCTAGCTTCCCACTCCCAAGTTGGTAGTCTGTATCAACCCCGTCTTGGGTTATTTTAAACAATAGTACATATTAGAATATGACCTAGATATTTATTTGCTTATTTGTCTCTAGTGTGTTTAAGGGAAGGGGCTTTGTTTCATGCTCTATTTCCAGCTCCTAAAACTATGCATGACAAGTAGTAGGTGCTCAAATAATGATTAAATGAATGAATGATAAAAGAGACTAATTATTCATAGACCCATACTTTAGCCTGGAGCCTGCCACCGTACTGTCCCTTTTGATTCATTCCCTCCTTTGAGGATAAGTGTCTCGCTGAATGGAGGGTAGCTTAGTTAAGAGAATTTAACGTTAGCTTCTCAATCTATAGTCTTGATAGAAATTCAGTTTGGTGTTGGAGAAATGTGACCTGTAAGGATATCTTCTCCAGATTTATCATCTCATCCAAAATAGCTATTTGTTTTCAGTGAATTCCATCAGCCTCACCTTCTGGATTAAATCACTGCTTGCCTAATTAGCATAGTTAGTAGGTGTCATGGTGTATCTTCCATCTAGGACTGCAGAGATCTAAGCAAGAAGAAATTGGCTTAGACTGAGTGACTGGATTTTATTAGTCACAGCAATACATTAAGTGCATAGTCGCAGCCGTCATCTGGTGAATCCTTAGTATATGGCCTGTTGGCAGAGAGGACAATATCTCACATAAGACTCACCGTGGCCCAGTGCAGGGGTGTTCGCATTTCCATTTAACAGAGGAAGAAACACAGGAGCGCAGGATGATATGAAACCTGTCCGTGGTTGTGAGCTAGGACTTGGCGGAGATGGAATTAAAAAAAATCTGAAGTTCTGGACTCCACATTGTGTCTTCCTGGCATCTATTTGCTCTCCGTTTCTGCTTATGCTGAGTCTGTTGAGAGTAAATAAAACCTCGTCTGTTTGGGGAGCTCAACAAAATGATTAAATTGAATTATCTTGAAAATAAAAAATAGTAGTGCCCATTTAATTAAAAAAAAAATATTCCTGCCTCAAGGTTTGCTTTATCCAGACTGCTTCTCTCTTCTGTTATTCTCATAACCTTCCTGCTTTCTCCATGCTTGGGGCCATTTCTGCCTGAGAGACACAGCAGAGGAGTTTTCTCAAGAACCATAAGATGCTATAAATTGAAAAGATGACATTCATAGCAGAAGTGGGAAAGAGGGCGATTTGCTTTATGTTTCCATTTCATGATAATGGACTAATCCCCTTGATGGAAAATTATTATCTTAAACCTCTACTGTCCTCATTATCAGTCCTTTCTCAAAATAGCATCCCTCATCTCCAGACTTTCCAAAATTTTCTGTATAAAAGTAATCTTTTTGAAACTCTTGGACTTGAAAATAGTGCTTAAAAAAAAAAAGTAAGCCTATAAACCTGATGCATTAGGAGCCAACTGGGCTTTTATCCATGAACCTGTTCTGGAGGGGGTCATTGGCATTTTAAGTGCTTTTTAATGATGGAAAATAAATGAGACAACAATATGGAAAAAGTCTGTCAGTGGAAAAAATTCAGCTGGTGAATTTGGCTGATTGGTTGGATTTTAACAGAGGCAAAAATCAATCAGGATTTTAAAGGTCTTCATTAATTTTTTTTTAAGAGTATACTTGGCAAAACTGGGGGTCTAGCAGAAAGATCAGTGGTTGCGGGGGTGGGACACTGAGAGTGGGGGAGAAAGGAATCGATGGGCAGAGCACAGATTTTAGGGCAGAATGCTCTATGTTTGATGCTGTAATGATGGCTACATGTCAGTGTACATTTGTCCAAAGCCACAGAATGTGTGACTCTGAGAGCAGGCTTTGGGGAGTAATGATGCGTCCGTGTAGGTTCATAGGTTATAGCAAAGATCCTGGTTGGCGATGTTGATAATGAGGGAGGCTGTGTGTGTGTGGGGGGGATATTATGGGAACTCCCTGTACCATCCTCTTAATGATGCTGTGAACCTAAATCTGCTAAAAAAAAAAAAAAAAGTCTTAAAAAAAATTAGACTTTCCTTTGTTATTTAAGAAACTGAAGTCATTGAGAGTGACTTAAAAGATTTGCTGAGGACCATGACCCCCTGCCATGTAGAAGCCCTGTAACCCTGTGTGTCAGTAGCCTGGCCAGAAGGTTGAAATAATCACCCTGTGAAGAAAGATTGCCCTGTTTGTTCTCAATCTCAGTAAGACCCATATCTGATAAAGAGATGAACAAATTAGCAAGTAAGATAAAGGTTTGTTGGAGCTGAGAGAGCTTATTCATAGATAGTACTAAAAAAAAATCCCTGTAATTTGACCAGAAGCAAGATAACATCCCTGGAAATTTCCCTGATAGGAATAAAAATATGATATATGAGAATTTTTAGTGGAAGCCGTTGCTGGTGTTAATAATTTACATTCACTCTTTAGTTCTATCTTGATGTACTATCTCTGCGTATAGAAATGCACACCTTTTTGTATGAGATAGAGTGGAAGGTACTTAATAACTAAGGTAGCCTGTCTTTTTACTTTTGAGACTGCTTATTTACTGACTCAAATTATTATTACGACTAGTTGTATCGGTTTATATTGCTGTTGTAACAAAGGCTTTAAAGACTTTTTAAAAATTAAAAGAAAATTTTCTTAAAAGATTGTATTTAGTTATTTGACAGAGACACAGCTAGAGAGGGAACAGAGTAAGGGAGTGGGAGAGAGAAGCAGGCTTCCTGTGGAGCAGGGAGCCCGACGCGGGGCTCGATCCCAGGACCCCGGGATCATGACCAGAGCTGAAGGCAGAGGCTTAACCGAGTGAGCCACCCAGGCGCCCCAAAGGCTTTAAAGGCTTAACACAAACACAGATTTATTGTACCACACTTCTGGAAGTCAGAGGTTCAAAATGGGTCAGGAAGGCTGTAATCCTAGAGAATCTGGCTTCTTACCCTTTCTAGCTTTTAGAGGCTTCCTGCTTTCATAGCCTTGTGGCCCCTTCCTCTGTCTTCATAGCCAGCAGCCAGCACCTTCCAGTCTCTACTTCCACAGTCCTGTCTCCTTTCTTGGCTGACCCTCCTACCGCCCTCTTCTGAGGACTCTTAGGTAATCCAGGATAATTTCCACATCTCAAAATTCTTAAATGAACACATCTGCCCGTCTCTTTTGTAACATAAAGTAACATATTCATGTGTTCTAAAGAATAGGATGTGGACATCTATGGGGGACCGTTTTGCTGTCTGCCATGTTATCTAAACTGCTGGATATAGGCATCTCCTGAAACCCATTCTAGCTGAGTCTAAACATGCCAAAATATTTTTAAGTTTTATTTTATTACATGGCTAATAATGAATACATGAACGCATTCTCATGGTACGGTGTGCAAATATTATAAAATTGAGACTTACTTTACCATCGCATTTAATTTCTGAGCCCTCCCCTCAAAGAAACCATTATTATCCAGGAGCACCGTTGTGTGCCATGAGGCCTTTCTATGTGGTTGCCTGAAGACATACCTCTGTAAAAAAAAATGGGACATAATTTTTAAAGGTATAAATGGTAATATACTGTACACTTTTATGTTCAAATAATGTTTTTCCACAATATACTAGAAGTTCATAGATTGGTTGGGGCACCTGGGTGGCTCAGTGGGTTAAGCCTCTGTCTTCGGCTCAGGTTGTGATCCCAGGGTCCTGGGATCGAGACTTGCATCAGGCTCCCTGCTCAGCGACTGCTTCTTCCTCTCCCTCTGCTGCTCCCCCAGCTTGTGCTCTCTCACTCTCTCTGTCAAGTAAATAAATACAATCTTGGAAAAAAAGAAAAGTTCATAGACTGGATATAGTAAGTTGGTGTAATTATCCATCCTCTGTTGAGATGTATGCTTCCTATTTCCTTTTCTTAAAATAAGCAGTTTTGGTTGATGCTGCAGTCCTTCACACATGCCTCCTTGCACACTTATTGGAGGGATTCTCTAGAGATCTCTAGGCCTGGAAGTGACGAGACAGGATATGTGCATCCAAAAATCTAGCAAATGCCGCAAAGTTGCTCTCCAAAGTGACTTCACACTTTACCACTAACAATTTTAGAGAGTTTCTTTTCCTCTTAAAGCTCAGTAGCATTTGATATTATAACATTTTTTCCCCCACGAATTGGACTGTTTAAAGAAAAAAATGGTACGCCAACCCATTTTAATTCCCTTTTCCTTCCTGACCGACCAGGCTGCGTGTCTTCTCATGTGTGCTGGCTATTTAGGTTTCCTCTTTTGAAGGGGTCTGTTTAGGTTCTTTTCCCATTTTTGTGGGCCCTGAAAATATAAATTTGTAAGATTTATTTTTATATACTGGATACTAATTTATGATTGTTATATACATTCCAAGGATATTTCCCTTTTCTGTTGTTTGGTTTAGACATTTATGGCATCTTTAAAAAAAAGAAAGATTTTATTTATTTTAGAGAACGTATGAATGGGGAGAGGGCCAGAGGGAGGAGGACAGAGAGAATCCCAAGCTGATTCCCCACTGAGCGTGGAGCCTGACATGGGGCTCCATTCCTACCACTCTGAGACCATGAGCTAAGCTGAAATCAGGAGTCAGGCGCCCAACCAACTCAACCACCCAGACCCTCCTACTTATGGCACCTTTTAGCACAGATAAGGGTTTAATTTTGATATTAAATTTATTAATCCTTAAATATTTTGCTTTTATACCTTACTTAAGGTGACCTCCCTTATTCCAGGCTTATAGATATATTTTTTTATGATTATCTTAAAAATTGCCTCTATTTATATCTTTAATTAATTTGGAACTTGTTCTTGAGATTTCTGAGTTAGAGTCCTAACTTTATTATTTTTTAAAACTAATACTCAACTACTCCAACCCCACATTTGGAATAAAGTATCATTTCCTCAGTGGTTTGAAACAGGAACTTTTTTTTAAACAAAATCTCCCTATATAGGTGTATATGTTTCTGGATTCTTTTGGTTTATTGATATGCTATTCTCTTCTTCTTATCCAGGTTTAATTTTCCTTGCATTGTTAATATATTTTGATAATCCCCTTTGTTCTGTCTTTTGAAAAATGTCCGTGACATCTTATGGCTAATTTTTGAATCAGCCTAATTCCTTCAAAAATCCTGCTGAAATTTGGATTTGGATTATATTAAAGACTGACTTTTAGAGAATGATAATGCATGTCTTCAGATTATTATTTCTGTCATTCTGGATAATTTTATGGCTTCCTTAAAAAGAGCCTTCTCTTTTTTTTTTTTTTTTAAGATTTTATTTATTTATTTGTTAGAGAGCGAGCACAGGCAGAGAGGCAGGCAGAGGCAGGCAGAGGCAGAGGGAGAAGCAGGCTCCCTGCCGAGCAAGGAGCCCGATGTGGGACTTGATCCCAGGACACTGGGATCATGACCTGAGCTGAAGGCAGCCGCTTAACCAAATGAGCCACCAAGGCGTCCCTAAAAAGAGCCTTCTATATGTTAGGTCAATTTCTATTTTAGAGAGTCTGAAATTACTCTTCATTTATTGTCTCATTGCTCAGGAAAAATCGTTCACTGCAGTATTTTAATTAAGAAGTGATACCAAAGAAAACATTTCTGCCTTGTTTCTGATTTTATCAAATATTGGGTGATGTTTACTTTGGGCCTTTTGTGGACACCTTTATCAGTTAATGAAGTTCATGTTTAGTTTTTCCTCAAATATATGTTGTTGACTTGGTTAGTAATAATCTGTTCAGGCTGGTGTTTTATAGCTATATCATTGGATTTGGGTTGTGGTGGCCTCAGAAACTGTAAGCTTTGGGCTCTGCGTTCTTTTGAACTTGTTGGATGTGCCAGACACTGAGGAGTCCATCCTGCCTCTTGAACCATCTGCCCATATTCTTGGTTCCTCCTTGGGGAGGATATGTCTGGGGCTCTCTTTTGCCCATGAGTAGACATGATGAGGTGAAGTTGGCTATTTCTACGGAAGTACCCACATTACTCACCAGAAAGCCCTTGAACCTGGCCCTTTCTTAGTAGTCATCATCTTCTATGAGGGCTTGAAAGTCTGGTTTTCTTTAATTCTGCTCCATACGTCAGACAAGAAGGCCCTTCAGTGAATTAAAGAAAGGCAGAAATCCCTGCTGGTGTCTCCTGTTCTGGATTTGTACATTAAAAACCAACTCTCTTTCCTAGTAGTTAATGGCGGGAAGAGGGATAAGCAGCATGTGCTCCAGCTTGTTCTTGATTAAGAACTTAGAGTTCAGGAGAGCTGTGAGAGTTGTTCCTTTTTTGTTTTTTGAATATGTGCCCAGCGCATGCCCAATGGTAGACTGGTGACAAATGCCTAGCTTCCCTCTGAGACAACTCTTAACCAACTTTGGTCAAAATCACGTCAACTTTGCTTCTGCGGCCGTTCTGTTTGCTAGAACTCAGTCATATGTGGTTATGACTAAACTGTAAGAGGAGATGGGAAATGCAGCTTAGCTGGGTGTCCAGGAAAGAGAGAGGGGATTTTGGTGAATAGTCAGCATCTTTTGTCACAGTAAGTAGAAAATTCAGAATTTGAATCCATGTTCTCTGCCTCCGAAGTCTATCCTCTTTTTTATTATATCATCATGCCCTTTATTACCTACCAAATAGAATCAGAAATGAGTTTTGGTACAGAAAGAATGCTGTTGATTGAATCTTACCAGTGAGGTCACTGCCATGGTGAGACTGAGCTGGAGCTCACCCAGATCTTACCATTGCCACCTTCATCATCCCCTACCCTATAACTGCCGTTCTTCCTTCCAACTGCCCAAATCCCCAGGACTATGCAGTATTTCTATTTTCTTTTCTTTTTATTTTTTTCTATTTTATTTTCAGTGCTCCTACATCCAAGACCTAAGTTAGAACCTTGTTCTGAGCCAAGTTCACAAGAATAAGTTTCTCTTTTGGCCTCCATTTTAGGTTCCCCATTGCTGTCCCCTGCCAGAAGGGGAGTGCTACAGCTTCCAGATGGACTCCTAGGAGGTCATTCTTTGCCAGGACTGTGATTGGAGGTTGCCAAGACCATATGGAAATATGCGTCACCCACCACGATGTGGGCACGGCTCCTATTCCAGTCTTTCCCAAGTGGACAGGTGTCCAGTCCTTCGTCACGTCTTCTGTGTTATGTTTTGAATAAACTGCTAGACCTTGCTAGACCTTTTGCTAGACTATTTTTAAAAAAAGTAACTCAAAAAAAAAAAAAAAAAAAAAAAATTCTGTAGGAGATTCAGGATGCATGTTGTAATGTCAAAAAGCAAAAATGGCAAAAATCACTAGAAATAACCAACGGATTAACTGCAAAGCCAGCCAAGATTTTAAAAATATGTATTTTAGTAACATACTATGAAGTCCTAGAATACAGCAGAATTCTAACCCTGAAAACCTGATCTTGGGTAGAGTTTGGAAAAGCTGCTTCATTTTAATTTTGTCAGAGTTCATATCACTCCCGCTCTTACACAGATAACCAAGTGAATGCTTTACTGTCCTTACTTGTAACCCCAGTGTGATCTTTGTTAACTTCCTTTTGTTTAGTAAAAGACACAACACTGTTTACATTTATGAAGTAGCTGGAAGAAAAACAAGTCAACACAATGTTTTTTATTTTATTTTATTTATTTATTTTTAGAGAGAGAACACTTGAATGGGGAGAGGAGCGGAAGGACAGAATCTCAAGCAGACTCTGCCTTGAGCATGAAGCCTTAGCGGGTCTTGATCTCATGACCCTGAGAACATGACCTGAGCTGAAATCAAGACACGGATGCTTAACTGACTGAGCCACCCAGGTGCCCCATCAGTATATTCTTAAATATTGATAGTTACGAACCACTATGTTACTAAAATATTTTTAAAAATCCTGGCTGCCTTTTCAGTCAACCTGAGGGCTCTTTGTAGATATTTTTGTCATTTTAACTTTTAGACATTGTACTGTGCATTCTGAATCTCCTCTAGGATTTTTTTTTTTCTGACTCTAAAATGTGACCTATGTGAAATGTTCATAAGATGTGAAAGTTTTCTGTTTTCATTTATTCATTGTCATGATGAAGGAACTCTCATTGGCTAAACTGAAAGAGGGAACAAAAATTGGCCAAATCATTATCTCACAGAATGTGAGACTGGGAGTATAACTTGGTCAAGATTATAAATGTATGAGTTTTCTTTGCAACTTGGTTTCAACATCTTACAGTTTGTAAAAGCAGTTTAGAATAGCAAACCTCTGGGTCTCTGGGAGCTGCCACAGATCACCTTAACCAAGGAATAATAAGGTCACAAAACTGAGAGCAAAGAGAATCTCAAGTAACTCCTTATAATGAAGCCTCTAGTTGAACATATCTTAGGGTCAGTGTTTCACATTTTTAGACCTCCATTCAGGCACTCGTGTGCTGCAGCATTGCTCATATTTTTAGTCTAAGCCTTGCCCATGCTACTCTCAGTAACAGTGTCTACTGCCCTAGTTCTTTGCCTAGATAAATTGGTAATACCCATTTGTCCTCTGGATAGTTCCAATGAGCCAGGTAGCATTTTTCTGTTGTCACATGTCCCATTGATCTGTAAGCATGGCTCTCTGTCAACATGATATTTAGTTCAGCTCATTTATGAAGTCAGTTTTGGCATCCTGTAGTAAAGACACGAAGACATAGTTGGCTTTGGTGTTCCTTGAAAACTCAAACCCAAAATTGACACCTGGCCATGCAATACAATTTCAGTGTGCTACCGAAGGCAAGCCTATTTATGGAATTAAAAGACATTATCTTGAAATAATAGCTTTATGTCTTTTTCTTTTTTAAAGATTTTATTTATTTATTTGTCAGATAGAGAGCGCAGGAGCGAGCATAGGCAGACAGAGTGGCAGGCAGAGGCAGAGGGAGAAGCAGGCTCACTGCTGAGCAAGGAGCCCGATGTGGGACTCTGGGATCATGACCTGAGCTGAAGGCAGCCGCTTAACCAACTGAGCCACCCAGGCATCCCAGCTTTATGTCTTTTTGTGAAGACATTTTATTCAGAAATTCCTTAGTGGTTTTTGAAGAAATTTATAGCCCATTTGATACATGCTTAGTTAAGGTGTCAAGGCAGTTCATTTATTTTTTCCCCAGTGAAACAGGAATGGGACTGTCCAGTAGTAAAGAGAAGGTTCTATAGAAATATCATGGGGGCACCATGGGTTCACAATATTTACACTCCAAGGTCATTTGATGATGTGGAACTCTCAGTCATCAGTGGGTCTTATGTTGTCTCTCTGACTTCAGAGATGAATCCCATGGAATTAGCAAATATAACCATTGCAATCTTTTTTAGCAACCGAGAAGATGAAACTGTAAAAGTTGATTATACCAGTGACTGTGATAATAATATATATATATATAATGTAATATATATGTGTGTGTATATACATATATATATGTATATATAACTATATATATATAGTTTTGCTAAGATACACAATTGTAGTTAGAATTATTGGTGCAAAAAAATGCTTGGCATTGGAAAAGTACCAGCAACCTACACTGCTGGAAATAGTTTCCTCTGCTTTTCTTTCCACTGAACTATGTCTTTGGGGAGCTTTTTTTATAGGGGAGAATTGCTGTCGGTTCTCTGTGGGTCCAGAAGCACTGAGGAGCTCATACACTGTGGAGCGCAGGGTTATGTCAATCCACAAAGGGAAGAATCAACATTCATGTTTGGCTGACCACACAAACCAACAACACCTATGTATTATAATTGACTGTGGAAATTGTTTTTCATTTCACTCCTCACCACTCAGCTAAATAGACTTATTCCGAGTTTTATGCTGTTAATGTTTGTAGAGCAGATGTATTTGATTGATTCCGAACAGTCTGGAAATGCAGAAAAATATTAGTGACAACCAGAGATGAAGCAAATGAAACTCCTGATATGTGTGCTTTATAATCAAAATATAATTCTCAAAGTTATAAATAGCTATTATATGAAAAAAACATAAGCCCTACTTTTATTTCTATTTTTTCCCATTATTTAATAATTATTTCTAACTATTTCTATTTTTTTTAATTAGCTCTATGTATAATTTACATGCAGTATAGTTCACTCTTTTTAGTGATGGTTCTGAGTCTGACAAAAGCATATAGTCTTTAATCATCACCACAATCAAGGTATCAAACGATCCCATCACACCCCCAAATTCTTTTTTTTTTTTTTTTAAAGATTTTATTTATTTGTTAGAGAGAGAGTGAGTGAGCATAGGCAGACAGAGTGGCAGGCAGAGGCAGAGGGAGAAGCAGGCTCCCCGCCAAGCAAGGAGCCGGATGTGGGACTCAATCCCAGGACGCTGAGATCATGACCTGAGCCGAAGTCAGCCGCTTAACCAACTGAGCCACCCAGGCGTCCCACACCCCCAAATTCTTTTCTGCTTCTTTGTAGTCATCATCTCCCCACTCCTAACCCATGCAACCACTGATTTTATTTATATATATAATATAATTATACATAAATATATATTATAATTTATGTATTATAGAAAATATATTTATTATATGTAATATATTACATGTAACATTACATATGATATAATATATAATAGTAATATATAGTATAAAGAATGCTCTAAAATAGTCTTATTTATATTAATTAATTTTATACTTAATATAATTATGTATAAAATTATAATATATATGATTATATATACTTATATTACATATATTACATATTCTCTTTATTCTCTATATTCAGTTAAGACTTTGTTTTATAGGGATGCCTGGGTGGTTCAGTGGGTTAAAGCCTCTGCCTTCGGCTCAGGTCATGGTCTCAGGGTCCTGGGATCCAGCCCTGCATCGGGCTCTCTGCTCAGCGGGGAGCCCGCTTCCCCCTCTCTGCCTCTCTGCCTACTTGTGATCTCTGTCAAATAAATAAATCTTTAAAAAAAATTAAAAAAAGACTTTGTTTTGTAGAGCAGTTTTAGGTTCACAGTAAAGTTGAAGGGAAGGTAGAGATTTACCGTATACCCTTGGCTGCCACGCATGCATGGCCTCTCATTGTCAACATCCCTCACCGGAGCGCTACTGTCTGTTACAAATAGGCAAGCCTGTATTGACAGGTCATAGCCACACAAGTCCATAGTTTACATTATGGTTCACTGCTGGTGTGGACATCTGTGGGCTTAGACAAATGTATAATAATTTGTATCCATTACTGTGATATACAGAATATTTTCATTGCCCTAAAAATCCCCTGTGCTCTGCCTCTTCATCCACCTCTCTTCCCCCGCAATACCTGGCTACCACTGATCTTTTCACTGTCTCCACAGTTTAGCCTTTTCTAAAATGTCATATAATCAGAATTATACAGTATGTAGCCTTTTCAGATCAGTTTCTTTCACTTAGTGATAGGCATTTAAGATGCTTCCATGTCTTTTTATGGCCTGATAGCACCTTTCTTTTTAGTGCTGAATAATATTCTGTTGCCTGAATGTACCATTTATTAATCTGCTCATCTGCCAAAAGACATCTTGGCTGCTTCCAAGTTTGAGCAAGTATGGATAAAGCTGCTATAAATATCCATGTGCAGGTTTTTATATGGGGCATAAGTTTTCAGCTCCTTTGTGTAAATACCAAAGAGTTCAATTGCTGGATCAAATGGTAAGAATATGTTTAGTTTTGTGAGAAACTGCCCAACTGTCTTGCAAAGTGGCTGTTCTATTTTGCATTCCCACCAGCAGTGATTGAGAGTAACTGTTGCTCCACATCTTTGCCAGCATATGGTGTTGTCAGTGTTTTGGATTTTGGCCATTCTAATAGTGTATAGTGGTATTGCATCGCTGTTTCAGTTTGCCTTTGATTGATGACATATGATGTGAAGCATCTTTTCATATGCTCATTTGCCATCTGTGTATCTTCTTTGGTGAGCTGTCCATTAAGATCTTTTGCCCATTTTTCTCTCCCGTTGTTTGTTTTCTTATGGCTGAATTTTAAAAGTTCTTTATATATTTTTGGTAACAGTCCTTTATCAGATGTATCTTTTGCAAATATTTTCTCCTGGTTGTGGCTTGCCTTCTTATTCTCTTGTCATTGTCTTTTGCAGAGCAGAAGTTGTTAATTTTAATGAAGTCTAGCTTAGCAAATATTTCTTCCATGGATTGTGTCTTCAGTGTTTTATCTAAGAGTCATCACCACGTCCAAGATCATGTAGGTTTTCTCCTATGTTGTCATCTAGGAGTTTTACAGTTTTGTGTTTGCATTTAGGTCTGTGATTCATTTTGGGTAAGGTCTATGTCTGGATTGGTTGGTTGATTTTGCATCCATGCATGCTGTAGCTGTCCACATGTTCCAGAATCATGTGTTGAGGTGACTTTTTGCTCCATTGTATTGCCTTTGATGCTTTGTCGAAGATGAGTTGACTCTATTTATGTGGGTCTGTTTCTGGGCTGTCTATTCTGTTCCATTGATTGATTTGTCTGTGCTGCCACCAGCACCATGGTGTCTTGGCTACTGTAGCATTAGAGTAAATCTTGAACTTGGGTGGTGTCTGTTCTTCAACTTCGTTCTTTTTTTCAGTGTTCAGTTGGCTCTTAGGAGTCTTTTGCCTCCCTGTACATAAGCTATAGAATGAGTTTGTTGGTATCCACACACACACACACACACACACACACAAAGGAAGACCATGCTAGGATTTTGACTGGGATAGCAGTAAGTCTATGTTCCTATATTTCAATCATATAAATAGAAGCATACAATACCTAGCCTTTGAATCTAGCTTTTTTCACTTAGCATAACACATTAGTGATTCAAGTATATTCTGAGTATATTAGCAGTTTGTTCATTTTAAGTGCTAAAAAGCACTTAAAAAAGCATTTTAAGTGCGTAAAAGTTCATTTTAAGCAGTACTCTGTTATGTGCATGTAAATATTCATCAGCCACCTGTTGGAAGACTTTTTAGTTTTTAGTTTTTGGTGGTTATGAATAAAGCCACGATAAACGTTCATATACAGGTTTTTGAATGGAAGAATGTTTTTATTGTTCTTAGGTAAATACCTGGGAGTAGATTGCTGGTCCTATACAAGTATATAAAAGTTATTTCAGAGATAAAATTTCTAAAATATACATACAAATATTGTATAATAGGCTATATAGTATGCCCTTAAGTTATCATTAAATATATTATTAAAAAAGTTTTCATTAGTGACAAATCTAGCTAATCTGACTCATGCCCTTTGTTCCTTTGTCAAATTATGAAGGTGCCCAGATTAGTTTTACTTTCTAACAGTATTTTTTTCTCTTGATAAATTTCAAGATTAAAATATAAAAAACTTTAAAAAAGGCACTTTTTAAAAGAATTTTTAAAAGATTTATCTATTCATCTATTTACTTATTTATGTGAGATCACAAGTAGGCAGAGAGGTAGGCAGAGAGAGGCTCTGCCAAGCAGAGCCCGATGTGGGGCTCGATCCCAGCACCCTGGGATCATGACCTGAGCCGAAGGCAGAGGCTTTAACCCACTGAGCCACCCAGGCACGCCTTGTTTGTTTGTTTGTTTGTTTGTTTTTAGAGTGCATGTGCACATGAGCAGGGGGGTGAGGGGCAGAGGGAGAGAGAAACTCAAGCAGACTGCCTGCTGAGTGTGTTGCCTCACCCAGGGGTTGATCTCATGACCTTGAGATCATAACTGAGCTGAAATCAAGAGTCAGATACTTAACTGAGCCACCCAGACACCCCAATATGCAAGTTTTTGAAACTCATTTTGTTATATGTATTATTACATACTTTTCTTACCTTTTGGCAACACATACCAACTCATAATGGAGTAAGCTTAGATAATAGAAATGCACATTAGATATCTGGGGAATGCACACACATAAAATCTCATTTAAGGCCTTATTAGAGTCTCTCCCTATCTACTATCTTGTCAGGACTATCCGTGTATTGACAGGTGTCTAGTATTATCTTTACATGTTTTACATCTTCTGACCAATTACAGCAACCAGATAAGAGGGAGGGGTGGGGAGGAGAAAGAGAGAGAGAGAGAGAAAGGAGGGAAGGAGGAAGAAAGGAAGGTGGGAAGAGGTCAAAAAAGGAGGGAGGAGATAATGAACCTGAGTAATTCATAAATTGCACACTCAGTGTCTGTCTTAAGTTGAATGACCATTTAGCTTATTTCAGTATATTTAATTTGTACAAAACAGTAGCAGTGGGGCAGCTAAATTTATTTTGATTTATATATTTTTGTTTTTCAAGAACAAAAGAGATCATTTAGAGATCATTTTAATTACATTTGTAGCAGGTGTAAGTGAAAGAAGATACCCTACTTGGAACATATAAAACCATGCTGGGATATACTAAGCAAATTTGATTTTTATTTCTTAAGAGCTTTTAACAAATAATAGTAAAACGATAGGCTTGTAATTGCTTTGTACAGGGTGTAACACAATGAGCACAATAAACTAGCTTAAGCTGTACTTATCGTAATTCGTAATAATAATGTCATTATTGTCTTCAAAAATACTCAGTGATTTTGCAAAATTCTGTACAAAATCGGTTGTAAGCAGCTAATTCTGTAAGCAACTAAACAATGCTTAAACAATTTCAAAATAATACTTTCATCAAAAAAAAATTTTTTTTTTTTAAGATTTTATTTATTTGACAGAGATCACAAGTAGGCAGAGAGGCTGGCAAAGAGGGAGAGAGGAGGAAGCAGGCTCCCTGCTCGGCACCCAGCTGCCACCCAGGCGCCCACTTTTATCAAATTTCTTAGCACAGCAGCATCATATTTTAAAACCTTGATTGAGGGGTGCCTGAGTGGATCAGTGGGTTAAAGCCTCTGCCTTCGGCTCAGGTCACGATCTCAGGGTCCTTGGATGGAGCCCTGCATCCGGCTCTCTGCTCAGCAGGGAGCCTGCTTCCCCCATCCTCTCTCTGCCTGCCTCTCTGCCTACTTGTGATCTCTATCAAATAAATAAATAAACCCTTAAAAAATAAAACCTTGATTGAAATTAGGGGCGCCTGGCTGGCTCAGTGGGAAGAGCGTGCGACTCTTGATCTTGGGTTTGTAAGTTTGAGCCCCACATTGGGTAGAGAGGTTACTTAAATAAATAAAAATTAAAAAGAACCTGATTGAAATTAAATACAAAATAAATTTTTTTCAGAATAAAAGAACTTTCAAGTGCAAAAATATTAAAATTATACTTAAAAAAATAAAATTAGGGGCACCTGGGTGGCTCAGTGGGTTAAAGCCTCTGCCTTCGGCTCAGGTCCTTATCCCAGGGTCCTGGGATCGGGCCCTGCATCAGGCTCTCTGCTCAGCAGGGAGCCTGCTTCCTCCTCTCTCTCTGCCTGCCTCTCTGCCTACTTGTGATCTCTGTCAAATAAATAAATAAAATCTTAAAAAATTAATTAAAAAAGTGTAAATGTACATGGTTGTGCAAAACTAAGTAACTGTATAAAAATATAAATTTATGAAAAGCATGAATTGGTTACCTGCTATGAGTCAGGTACTTTTCTAGCTTTGGGGATGAAGCAGAGAGCGAGACTAACAAGACAGGAATTGGCAAGCTGTGGTACATGGGACAAATCTGTTCTACCATCTGTTTTTTGAATAAAGTTTTATTGGAGCACAGCCATGACCATTCATTTATGTATTGCCTACCGTTTCTTTCATGCTACAAGAGCAAACTAGTTGCAACAGAGACCACATGGCTCACACACACTTCCTACAAAATCTACCTGGCCTTTTCTAAAAAATGTTTGCTGAACCCTGGCCTAGACTGTTCTTATTGGAACTTATATTCTAGTTGGGATGAGTTGGGAAGCTGTTGGGGTAGAAAAAATGTAAATAAATAAGATCATATCAGATTGTGTCGATTGACTTAAATAAACTAGTAACTGCTAAAGAGTGGCCAAGGTTTGTTTCTTTGGTTGTTTCTAAGTAGAGGATGTTAGAGGTAGATCTAAATGAAGAGAGATTTAGGTATGAAATAATCTGAAGGTAATTTGCTATAGGCAGAGAGAATAGGAGGCACAAAGGCCGACTGACTTTGCACATTCTGTGAATAGAAAGAGGTCAGTCAGCTGGAGTTAATCAGAATCAGAGGGACTGATGAGCTTGGAGGACTTGTTGGGGACTAGAACACTTCAGGTTGTATAGACTATGGTAAGCAGTTTGGGATTTTCTTCTCAGTATAATGGGAAGGTACTAGAACAAAGCATGAGGGTGATGTTATCTGTCTGAGTGCTGACAGTATTTCTAAAACACCAATTCTGATAAAATGGCCTTGTAAGCTATTAAATTGTTTTGTTAAGGAAAATAACTCCAGACTCATAGCCAACATTTATTTAATGATAAACACGGTAGACGTTGATTGCCATTGATCAGAGACAAGACAATGATATCATCACTTTAACATTATATTGGAAATTCTAGCTAATGTTGTAAGCAGATAAATAAATAAGAGGTATTAAATATTAGAAGGGTAAATGAAAATTTTATTTGCAGGCAATACGACTGAAAAGCAGGCAATGAAAAAAATAACAAAATGAATATACTGGCATAAAAACAATAGTTTCCTCCATATTAGCAAAATCCAACTCAAAAATATAATAGAAAAATCCTCAAGTGCAGTAGCAGTAAGAAATATAAAATACTTAGAGATACTTATGAAAATACTTAAGAAAGTTAATGAAACATTTCCAAATCACATAGAAGAAAGCTTGAGGAGAGAGACCAGATTCCCAGATGAGACGACCGAATATGTTAATCCTAAAAAACTGATGGTTCTTCCTGAATAAAATGATAAATTGAAGGCAATCTCAAAGTCACATGGGGACTGATAGACAAAGAACATATTCTAAGTATTCAGAAAGCGGAGGGGAATGCACACGCAGCTTCTCTGCCAAGAAAATGTGAACTTCTTGTAAATACAATATGCTGCCTAATTGGCAAGGACAAGTGTATTAGTGCTCATGACTGATATGGGGAAAGATCAAGCCTGAGATGACATTCTATGGACAAGAACTACTGTCTTTAGGTGATGAGAGAGATAAGTGCTGTGTGTGAATTTGTGGAGAAGTATATGGAAATGGAAGAATTAGGAGAATTCTGCAGAATGAGGAGAGATGTCATTATCAATAAAAATTTAGTCATAAAAATATCTGTGTTAATCTTCATAAAAGGTTTATAGAGCAGCCCCTGACCTACCTAGTTATAGACAACAAAGACAAGATGAGCCCAGGAGGATTAGAAAATACTAGAGAACACATCACTTAGTTTTTTTAAAAAAGATTTTATTTACTTATCTGACAGAGAGAGCACCAGCACAAGCAGGGGGAGTGGCAGGCAGAGGGAGAAGGAGAAGCGGGCTCCCTGCAGAGCAGGGGGAACCCCATGTGGGACTCGAACCCAGGACCCCAGGATCATGATCTGAGCTGAAGGCAGTTGCTTAACGACCTGAGCCACCCAGGTGCCCACTTAAAATTTTTTAAAACTAAGATATAATTTACATACAATAAAATGCATCCATTTAAAGTATACTAGTTGATAAATTCTGACAAGTGTATAAGCACTCATTTATTAACTATCCCAATCACGATATCCAGCACTTTCCTCACCCCAGAAAGTTCCCTCATACCCCTATGAAGTCATTCTCTTATACCCTGACCACCTGGCAACCATTGATATGCTTTCTTCAAATATAGACCAGTTTTTTCTTTTCCAGGATTTCATGCAAATGGATTAATGAAAATATATGTTCCTTTTATCTCATGTCTTCCCACAGTATAATGATTTTGAGCATTATCCGTATGTTTTGCAATATCTACTCTTTCCTACTTCTTGCTGAATAATATTCTACTGCCTTATCATGCCACTGTTAGTTTATCCATCTACCTGTTGATTGGGTTTGTTAAACTTTTTTGACTATTATTTAAAAAGCTGCTGTGAACATTTGCGGACAAGTAACTGTAAAAAATATGCTTTCCTTTCTCTTGGTTAAAGACATAGCAGTAGAATTCCTGGATCTTAGTACGTACATGTTTGAGTTTAAAAGGAAACTGCCATCTGTTTTTCAAAGTGGCTCTACTGTTCTTTACTATTCTCCATCTTTGATAATAATCCTATTTCAGTCCTTTTGTTTTTAGTCATTCTAATGGGAATGTAGTAGTAGGCTACATTTCATGGGGGCTCTAATGTGAATTTCTCTAATGGCTACTGAGATTAATCAGCTATTAGTGTGCCTTGTTGGCCATTTGTCTCTTTATTGAAGTTCAAATCATTTGCTAATTTATTTATTTAAAAAGATTATTTATTGATTTGTCAGAGAGAGAGCACAAACAGGGGGAGTAGCAGGCAGAAGGAGAGGGAAAAGCAGGCTCCCCTCTGAGCAGGGAGCCTGACGTGGGGCTCGATCCCAGGACCCTGAGGTCATGACCTGAGCTGAAGGCAGAGCCTTAACCCACTGAGACACCCAGGTGTCCCCAAGTCATCTGCTCATTTAAAAACTGATTTATTTTCTTACTACCAAGTTGGATGCTTTTTTATGTACTCTGCATCAAGTCTTTTGGCATATATACAATATTTTCATTGTCTTAATGGTGTCACTCAGAGAGCAAAAGTTTAATTTTGATGAAGGCAGTTCTACTTGTTGTCCTTTACAGTTTGTGGTTTCTGTGGTCTAAGAAATACTTTCTCCAGAGTTTTGATTTGCTTTTTCATTTTCTTCTAGGCATTTTTTTGGTTATAGTATATATATTAAGGATTGGGATTGGGATTCATTTGGTTTAATTTTTGTGTATGGTGTGAGGTAAGGATTAAATTTAATCTTTTTTCTTCAAGGAATACCTTATTACCCCCACATTCACTGGCCAGTAATTGACCGAGGCAATGATAGTCAAGGCCATGCTCCTCTTAGGGTGATCTGTAACCAGTGGGTCAGCAAAGTGGCATAGTTATTGCTACTCAACGTAAGACTCCACCAGTGAAAACCCTTGCTCTGGCTTTCTGTGCTAGGCTGACAGATTGTCAGGTCCTCGTTAAGGTTTGATAGCCTCCCCCGTTCTGCTCAATCTTGCATTTTCCTATTTATTCTTCATTCCTCATTGAATTACTTTGGCACCTTTGTCGAAAATGAATTGTTAACTTAAATGTGGGTCGATTCCTGGACTCTGTTCTGTTCCATTGATCTTTTTGTGTCTCCTTATACTGATACAGTACTGTCCTGATTAATGTAGCCTTATAATAAGCATTGAAAAGGGTAAATGAAGCCTTTTTTTTTCCTTTTTAAAGTTTTATCTATTCTAGGTTTTTTGAATGTTCATATAAATTTTAGAGTCTGTTTTGAGAGCGATTTTTATTCCATCCCTTTTTTAGGACTTCAGTTAACCTATATCTGTGACTGCTTGATATTGTGGTATTTGAATCTCTGTTATTATTCAGTCATTTTTCCTTTGTGCTTTATTTTGGATATTTTCTGATTCCATATCTTAAGGTTCCCCAATTTTTTTTTTCATAGGCTCATCTGCTGTTTTCCTCATCCAGTTAGTTTCAACTAGTTTATTTATTTTTTTTCATCCCTGGAATTTTCGTCTGGTTTATTTTTTATATCTTTCACATCTCTCTGTATTATGCTTATGTTTTCTTTAACTAGTTGAGTATATATGTATATATACATATGTATATATTTTTAAAGATTTTAATTATTTATTTGACAGAGATCACAAGTTGGCAGAGAGGCAGGCAGAGAGAAGGGGAAGCAGGCTCCCTGCTGAGCAGAGAGGCCGATATGGGGCTTGATCCCAGGAACCTGGAATCATGATCTGAGTCGGAGGCAGAGGCTTTAACACACTGAGCCACCCAGGCGCCCCTAGTTGAGTATATTTAAAATAACCAATTTAATATCCTTGTCTGCTCTTTCTGTCATTGTTGTCATTCCTGGATCTGTGTCTCTTGACTAATTTTTCTCCTGGGCATGGATGACCTTTCTTCTGTTTCTTAACATGTCTAGTAATTTTTTTAATTGGCAATTGGACATTGTGAATGTTACATTATTGAGAGCTGAAATCTGTTGGCTTTTTTATTTATAAATATTAATTCAAATTCTAGTAACATACCGTGTAACATTAGTTTCAGGTGTACAGTTTCCATACACTCCCATACAACACTTCCATACAACACGAGGTGCTGATCACAACAAGTACCTGTCTTCATCCTCATCACCTATTTCCCCCATCTTCCCACACCTCCCTCTCCTCTGGTAACTGTCAGTTTGTTCTAATTAAGAGTCTGTTTCTTGCTTTGCCCGCCCCCCCC